>JBBMKA010045497.1:0-20536 GCA_037833695.1 Sechiopsis laciniata | reverse complement strand
ATAGCTAAGTTTGGGGGAACTAAGCCTCACCTTCATTGAGGGCAATGAAGAATTTAAGTTTGGGGGTGAGGGCAGCCTGAGGAGTATTTAAAAAAAAAAATAAAAAAATAAAATAAAAATAAAATTATAAAATAAAGATCAACCTACTCTGGCAAAATAAGAAGGACAAGAAAAACGTATAAGGTTAAGGAAACCTTAAATATTCCACTGTCTACAAATTAGAGTAAGCTTAAAATTCGTTTGCTTAGAGAAGTTGCTTGATGCTCAAGCGATTTATGCTCAGAACAACGAAATTTAGTAAATATGAGTGCAACCTAAGAGGAATGTGAAAAGCATAACTGAAATCCTCAATGGATATAAGGACAGGAACGAATGCCTTAGCAGAGTAAGTTAGGCAAACTTAGACTAGAAGTGATTGCAATACAATAGATTGAGTAATGAGGAATACTTATGATGATGAACAATCTGTCAGTCATGGTTTGGAAGATTTTAAGGTTAAACTTGAATCTTTAGAAAAGTTTGAAAACTGTAAAGGGAAAGAAGTTTATTGCTGAAAATATGATATGCGATAAGAATTGCAGAAGTAGATCAGAAAAAGTAAAAAATGCTGAAATAACTAGGATTGAGCTAACTAGACAGATAAACATTACTTGAGGACAAGCAATAATTTAAGTTTGGGGTTTGTAGCTCTCAAATAGAGCATATTTTAGGTTGTCTTAGTTTGCATTATTCTAGAATTAAAAGGGAAAAGCAAGTGCTAATAGAAGAATTATGATGAAATAACTAAGAAAATTAGCATTCATTCATAAAGTAGCATCGGAAGTACAGTTTCGTATTTTTAGCATAAATCTTGAGTAAATTGTGCCTAATTAATGCTAAATGGCAGGACATATTAAGCTACACCGCAGAAAGGCAATCAGCGCGTACGATGACTAGTAGTGCAAAAAGGCGCAAATTCAAAATGAAAACACGTTCGAAAAAGACATTCCAACAAGGAAATTATTGAGAGTCAATCAGTAATCAAGGTGGCGTCAATCAAATAAATTCCAACGGAAATCAAGGGATCCTGTATTAATGAAGATTTCACAGGTCACCTAGACTTGTCGGCCAAGTTAATCAACTCTATAAATACCAAGGCCAGAAGTCGAGAAAGGGGAGCTGGTTGGTTGGCCATGAAGCCTATCGTAGAGAAAAGTAAATGGTGGTGTCGTAGGAGCCGATGACAAGATGACTGCACATCTTCAGCCGTGCTAATTCTATTTTACTGTTTTTATTAGGAGTAGCTTGTAGTTTTGAACATTTCATAGTTGCAATAAAATCATCTAGTTTAACTTCTATTTGATGTTTATCTCTATGGTTGCGCTGAGGAGTTTATGTTTACTATTCATGAATAGAAATATGCTAGAAACGTAGGTCATTGAGTTTTACACTGCTGCATGATATTTTATTTATATATGCGTTGATTAGCTACCCACGCATGTATCTTATGGTGAGTTCGGAAGAAGGAACCACATGTTGACCCAGTATACTACATTAGGTTATGTGAACGCCTATTCACAGGTTAAAGTGTTAGGAATAGCCTTACTAAATGCTTGCGTTGCCATGTTGCGAAGTATGGAGTTCACAGCAGAAGCTGGTCCTGCCATAGATCATTAAGTGCGAAAGTACTTATTTGTTAGGGAAGCAAGACTCTGTTTGGCTAGTTCGCGCACTTAGCATTTTCTAGGATTGTTAGTTAGCATTACTCATTGCATCATATTTATTTTCAGCAACATATTTACATATCCAAATTCAACTAAACCACAACAACTCATACACACATGCTTTACTTTTCTGCACAACTCTATCTTAATAGTGTTAGCTCTAGACCTTAATCTCTGTGGGATCGATAAATTTATATACTTATTACTTGTTGCAATTCCCGACCGTGTATACTTACACGTAAGTGATTCCGAGTTAAACTTAGCATAAGTTGACTTTTAATTAATTATTGTACAATATATTAGCACCTGAATCGCAACCCATCAGTAAGCATTGTTCCGCTGTTACATGGTGAGATCGTTAAAAAGTGAAGTTTTCCAATTTAAATTGAGTCATTACTCGAGGACGAGCAATGAGGTAAGTTTGAGGGTGTGATAACTTTCAAGAATTGAGAGTTATTGGTTAAGTTAATAGCATTTTGCTGCATCATAGAAAGATACTAAGATTGTTAGCTTTAGCATAACTATTTAGGCGAAATGCAAAATCCTATAGTTTTCTGTTTAAGATAATATTTTAGAGGTTTAATGTAGCAAAAGTGCATGAATGTGTGAATTTCAAGTATGAATTCTATAAACCTGATATTTCGATTTTGCTTCATCATACCTAGGAGCGAAATGCAGAGTTGCTAAAAGCTTAATAGGAAGTTACTAAAGATTTCGCTTCGGCAAAATGAAATCCAGTGAAGTTGGATGCTTGGAAAATATCTCAAATAAAGGACACGTGTCCAAGATCCGAGAAAAGTCTTTCAATCTCTACCGTTGCTCTCCAAGCGCTCTGATAAAAGGTCGTGATCGCGGATGATGGAGCAGCAAGTGTCAGAAGTGGTCTAGAGGGGACAAACGGATTGTGGAGCAGAGACTGTCAGAGCCTTGTTGCTGGAGCAAGCAACATAAATAGTAGCCCTTCGTCTTCGATGAAACCATCCTCCATTTTTTGGAGAGATCATCGTTAAGCTTTCATTTATGAAAAAGTTTCCTTAGCATTAGTTCATAGCTTTAGTTGTTGTTCATTTCTAGTTGTTAAGTAGTTTTACTTTAGCATAGTCATAGTTAGCCAGAGTTGCAGAGCATAGCTGGAGCCAAGTTCAGAGTTGCTGTTTTAGAGATTCTGACCAGGCTTCTTCTAAACCTTGCTTCTCCTTTTCTTGTATTTTCTTTGTTTTCACTTTAGCATATTTTTTGTAAGCAAACGTTGTTATTTTGTTATTTGATGAAGATGAACTTTATTTATTACTTTGCTTTGAATCTATTTATCATCATGAGTAGCTAATTCTGTAATCAGAAGGAAGTAGACGAGTAAGAGTATTTCGCTTAACCAAAGAGGTAGCGAGATGTCAAGCTATTAATGCATGTTGTGTTAAACTGAAAATACATTCTGTCTGAAAAACCGTGTGCATATCTTTATTTCGCTTTCTAGAGAAAAGGAATAGAGCGAACTTACATGTCAACACATTAGGATTGTTAAGTTCTGCTTGCTAATCAAAGAACACTTAGAGATAAGGTTTACTTAATGCTGATTGCTTAGTTAATTGTTGTTTGAGATCGAAAGTGCCAAGTACTGGAGCTCGAGAGAGCCAAGAGTAGTCCATCAGTAGTTTACTTCTTAGCATAACGCCACTTCGCTCTAGCATAATACTCTGAAACGTCCTGGCCTCCTTCCAATACCTTTAACCTGATTAAAGTTAGTTCATCATTCTTAGCATTTTACTTACTTTGTCATTTGTGCCTCCCAACTTATTTTGCTTTAGCAGACTTAGTTTTGCTCCATCACAACAATTTTCCCCCATTACCATGACTCTCTAAACTTCATTGAAGCATGATTTTAAAAACTAATGCCAGTGGAGATGACTTTTACTTACATTAAAACTTACTACAACAGGACTGGATATACTTGCACAACCTAGGGAATTCACACACGCATAACTTCTTGAGCAAGATTTCGAATAAAGTAAAATCATCAGGATTCCACGTCATCATATCTTATTACTTATTATTTTAAATTATTGTGTGTTCGGATATTCTGCACCATTTATCTATGTAATAGATGTCCTATTTGTACATTATTTGAAATGAATGGTGGTTTGTAGTTTGGTCTAGTTGGTGGTGAAGTTTGAGCGGTGACAAGTTTGTCTTGCTTTAATTATTGGGTTGGGTGTAACCGATGCTATGATGGAGATAAGTTTAGTTTCCGTGAGGTATTTTGTTTTCATTTTGAGGTTGGGATTTAGTTTTTCCAAGTTGTTGTCATATAAGTAGATGTAGAGAAAGATTAGATTCGCCTTGTCGAAACACTACTTATTGTGTATTAATTTACTCACCTTTCTTTTATGTTGCTTCTTTTACAGGATGACAAGATTGAAGGGACGAGTCTTGCTTGTGTTCATTGGGGCTATGCAAGGCGATTTGTAGGACAGGCCTTGTATCTCAGTTAGTGAGGTTGATGTTGTAAATTTTAGTTTTGGGATGTTACACTTAGTTTTTATTTTGTAATTTGGAGTAGATCATAACTTTGTAGTGTTATTTTGCAATGAAATTTCTTGTTTTTCTTTACTTTTTTCTTAATCATGCTTTATTAGAGTAGAGGCATCTTGTGGGAATTCGTTTGTAGAATGCATGCTAGGATTGCGAGTAAGGGATTTTACAATGTAGTTTATGAACCATGTATACGTCGCTTAGCTACCCACGTATGCTAACCACCTGTGAACTTTAGAAGGAGAACTAAAGGATGATCACAACAGGTTACGTTAGGTCGATGCGAGGTCTCTCGCATTGTTTAAGGAGTTAGGGATAAGCTTACTAATGAATGCGTCGTCTGTGGGTGAGTATGAAGAACCGCAGCGGGAGCTGGGTTTTCCATAAATCATTGATTGCTGTAGTAATCATAAGAATTAGGAAAGCATGAAATCTAACTTACCATTATCGCATGAGTAGCATCATTCGCATTCGTAATTTCTATCTAACCCTATTTATTTCTCGCACGTTAAAATCATAACAAAAACTAATCCAACACCCATTGTCTATGTTTTAGCACAACTCTTAGGTTAGCAAGATTTATTTTACTTATCAATCCCTGTGGAGAACGATAAAATAAATACTAATCACTTCCTGCAAATTTCGACTGCGTATAATGTGATTCGAAGGCATAGGACCTTAGCAATAAGTCTTAGCTTAAGAATTAATTAATTGAATATTTATACCAGAGCCGAACTCGCATCATTAGCTAACCTCAAACATTTTTTAAATCAATTTTTTATCATGCCAATTTTTTCGTTTTCTCCTTATAGAGCTTAGCATTATCGTAAGCAAATTGTCTATTTTCTTCTAGCTCTGGAAGTTGTAACATTGAAGCAAGGCCAGCTAACAATAAGGTCAAATTCAACTTCTTAAGCCAATATGCTCTATGTTCTAATCCTAAATTCCAAGAAGCACTCACGCAACATATCTTCAAAATTTTGATTTACCATCTCTGTTTGAGCATCTATATGAGGGTTGAAAAAAGGTATTGAAGCGACACTTTGTCCCTAAACCCTTCTTGAGGGCTTTTAAGAAGTGAAACATAAACTGGGAATCTCTGCCCGACACAATTTTCACAAACACCCCATGTAAATTCATGATCTACTCTAGGAAGAACCGTGGTTACTTTTCGACCACATATGTGATCTTATCAAACATGAAGTGTGCACTTTAGTCAACAGATTAACTATCACCCAAGTGAAACACATATTGTCATGCTTTTCTATATCCCTTTTCATGGTGCTCTACTATTAGGTTACTTATGGTTTTAGTACATCCACGAACCTTTAGGATGGAAAGTAAATGGGAAATAGTTAGCTCTCAACTGGCATATAGATGTGTGCTCTAAACATCAAACCTCTATCTAGAGCAACAAAAAAGTCTACATCAGCATATTTTTTAAGTCTGACAGCTATCATAACCAACTCAGGGTCACTCGACAGTCCAACTATAATCTGTTACCTCAACATCTACGGATCCATCAATTTGGTTATCTGGGCAGTAACCTCTCCCAACTTTCTGCAAAAAGAAGCCAGAGAACTCAACAACATTGCAAAATTCTATGTTTACCTACTTAGGGCAACTGATACCACATTTACTTTACTCGAATGGTACACGATTTCATAATTGCAATCTTTCATTAACTCTAACAACCTTCGCTATCTCATGTTTAACTCCTTTAGCATAAAGAAGTACTTAAGGTTCTTATAGTCTATGAAGATCTGAATCCTTTCACCATTCAAGTAGTACCTTCAATTCTTTAGTGCAAAAACTACGACATCAAGCTCTAAATCATGCTTTAGGTAATACTATGTGAGTTTTCTTCATAGAGATGAACTAGGATAAACTCTAGCCCTACAACCAAAAAACTTGAAGCTTCGCTTCCCAGGTAGATTGAATGTTACTTCCTTTCGGCAGCAATCAAAACCACTCATAGACAGTACCATTAGTGTGGTAGCTAAAAGCTCTTAGAACATTAAGATTCAACCACCCCTCACCTTCTCATAGTTGAGCAAACTGACTTTAGATAGAGTCCAAGAAAGTTTATCCCATAAATGACTTAGATATAAATAAAAAAAAGAGGAGCCCAAATCAAAACAATATATAAGAAAATGACTCCATAATAGGAAAATTTCCTATCCCTAAACATCAAACTAATCTATCTGATGACAGGTGGTGGATACACCCGACCCTACTATTGGGCTAGCCTTGTTGCCACTGAAGCACGAGGACATCCTCATACTCCTTCGCCTTATGGGCACTGCCTGACACGATGGCCATCTTTGCCACCATGGTGACACACTCTCGTCGATGCCTCCGCATATGTAATAACTACCTTTATTGCAACTATTGTAATACAATGAAGTCTTCTAAAGACTTTGCTAACGACTTAGCTCATACCTCTGATCTTTACTCTTTTGAGGCATAGGGGGATATTGTAATTTATCTAACCAGGTTAACTTGGATACCTCCAACTTCCTCTTCTGTCCTTTAATTGGGTCTGAACTGACGAAGGGCTCCTAAAAGGCCTCTCATTTCTATACTTGGCGTCAAACATCTTTGCTAAGGCGGTTACTTTAAAATATGACTAAGGGTCCATTTCTCGTACATCCCAAGCCATCTCAAACCTAAGCTCATTCACAAAATCACCAATTTTGAGCAACTATTTCACATATTAAATAGTTCTCTTTAATTAATATTTATCCAATAAATATTAATTTATTAATCTATCTAATATATTGATAATTAAGTTTATGTATCTAATACATTAAATTAAATATCTAACATTAATATGTATAACATATTAATGTTATAGTTTTAACCATTCAAACTAAACTCTTCATATCTATCAAATTACCATTCTTATGAGCTAGCTTAGAGACATATGGACCTACAAATTGTAAGCTTTAAGAAAACTAGATTAATTGAACTAAACTATTTAGCCCTAATTCAATCTTCATTTGTTAACTATAGGTTTATTTCATTAAAGGCCCGACCTGCATAAGCACTCTCTGTAGGACAAGTTATGTCGAATGATATAATCAATCATCTGCTAATTGATTGTTCACTAGCTGTTCATAATTAGAGTTGGGTCACAAGTTTTTTTAACCCTTGTAATTATATCTTTCTTTTTAATTGCCATCGACTCCTCTAATGAACAAGTTGTTTATGATCTAACAATAAAACAATATCCTCTCGACCCATTGAGAGGCTGATAACATTTTTTTTAAGCCCTAGACTCAATCTTTTAGAAAACTATTCCTCTATTTTCACATAACTAGAGGAGAAGTGAACTCCAACTCGTAATGTTTCGTTCATAGCTACTCACTATGATAATCTCCAACGTGGGAGGCATCTTCCATATACATCAATGGAGGCATTCACAAGCTGGAGTTCATAACTCACTAACGATTCATCTTCAATCTAAGTAATATTTTGAACTTAGTCTATAACAGAATTACTTAGATAGTTCAAGTATTTCTAATCTAGTCTTATTCAAATTCTTTGCATAGATACCTAATGCGGATTATGTGTTACTTAATTAATGAATAGATTAGAAACCCACATTGCGCAAGTATACACAGTCCGCAGTGAAGTGATAGGTATTTTTATATCGTTCTCCACTGGGATTGTAAGGTTTTACGATCAATAGTATCAACTTAGGAACTAATAAAAAAGTAAAAGTGATATGGTTGGTCGTTATGTAAGGTCCTAGCATTCAATGAAAAAAAAAAAGGATTAAACAGTTTAAATATATGTCTAGGAATAAGGCTCCGATTAAGGTAATTAGAGGAAGCATCAGACATTCATAGGGATAGCTAGGGGTGAGTAGTAAATACCATACTTCATCGAATCAAAACATTTGCTTTTGCATTGGTTCCCACTAAATCCGACTTTGGCTGCAAGTTAACGTAGCCTTAAATAGTGCATCACATGCATTAATGGAACTTTTATGTCTAAACTCTTCCTAAGTGCATGAGAGACCTAACGGTACCTAATGAACATGTAAATTAAACCTAAGTTATTGTTGGGAATTTTGGGTAGGAGCATGCATTTGCGCGGCGAAAGCGTGTGAATAATAAAAATTTCTCAATAATTAATCCAATTAATTATCTTTGATTAATCAAATTAATCTAAATGCAATACCCTAGGTGATTGACATGTTATTGAAAAAGAATACTTACATTGACTGTCGCCTCTAATTTAATCTGGCGGGTCTTTATGTTGAGGAGGATCGACTATTCCCCGTGGAAAAACTTGAACGATCTCCTCTGCTCTTCCAACTATGACTTTTTTGCTACAATTGAGTGCTTGGTGGGAAACCTTTAGATAAGGGAGCTAGGAATTTGTCAAAGAGGTTTGACTATGGAGGAGAAAAGAGATCTCTACTTTTAGAGAGGTTTTTCAACTTATGAGAAAAGGTTACTCTGAAAGTGAGTGAGATGAGAATAAAGGCTTCCAAGGCCTTCTATTTATAGTAGAGTGGTGGAGGTTCCAACTTAGACATTTCCGATGTGGGACAAATCATTATGCATTTTTTCCATTTGATTTTTCCTATTTAATTTTCCAAAAAATCCATATATTCCTTTATTTACTTTAATTGATATTTATCCAATAAATTTCAATTCCATAATATATCCAATATATTATAAATAAATAAATAAATATCTAATTAATATATCCA
The DNA here is from genome assembly GCA_037833695.1 of Sechiopsis laciniata. Taxonomy (NCBI): domain Eukaryota; kingdom Viridiplantae; phylum Streptophyta; class Magnoliopsida; order Cucurbitales; family Cucurbitaceae; genus Sechiopsis; species Sechiopsis laciniata. Next base: position 11,578 of record JBBMKA010045497.1, on the reverse strand, counting down.
ATATATTAATTCTCTACTTTAATAATTATCCAATAATTATTAACCCAATTAATATGTCCAACATATTAATCAATCTTCTCCATTTAATAATTATCCAATAACTATTAAACCAATTAATATGTCCAACATATTAATTATTGTGATCTCTTAATTAAATAATTAATCAATAATTATTTATAATTAATTTATCAAATAAATTAATTTCTCCTTATTAATATCTATTCAATAAATATTAAATTAATATATCAAGTATATTAATTAGCAAGTTTAATAAATTAAAATTTATACTCCTATTAATTATGTTTAACATAATTAACACGTGAATTTGAACTATTCTAACTCACTCTCTAATAAAACAGTGTACCAGCAAGTATGAGCTAGCCTAGGGATCGGTGGACCTATAGGTTGAAATCTACAACGACCCGGGATCCAATCCCTATTCGTTAGCATTAGGCTTATTCCACTAAAGGCATGTGCTGAACTCTTTCGCACTATAGGACAAGTTAACGTCCACAGATATGATTGGCCATCTATCATATGATCCTTCACGAGCTTGTTCGTAATTCACGACTGGGACAAGAAATCTGTTCTACCCTTGTTATTACATCTTTCTCCTTAAGCGCCATCGATTCCTCTAACGAACAAGTGTTTATAGTCCAACAATAAATCAATGTCCTTTTGGGCCAATGAAAGGCGGGTTCCCTTTGTCCAAGCCCTAGAATAAGTTTTTAGGGGAACAACTCTACATCTTCCTCAAATTTCGAAAAGGCGTGAATTCCTTCTTGTGATGTTGCATTTTCAACCACTCACTACGGAAATCCCCAACGTGGAAGGCTTATTGGCCCAGCGTTGTTTGGCTGGGCTCACCCATGCACATCAAAGGACGCTTTCATACAGCAGGAGTTCATAACCCACTCAGGATTAAGATCATATCGACATTTTATCCTTAGTAAAGTAGTTGATATGATTCTATAACAAAATTACTAGATCGATCATAAAACTTCTGGTCCCGTCTAATGCATAAACTCCTTTTTGCATAGGCACCTCCCATCCCCCCACCCCCCCTACATGTCTCCACATGAACAATCAAGATCAGGTTGTTTGCAGCATTTGCAAAATAGGCCATACCAACAGTGTCACCTAGACTTAGGCGCCCAACCTTAGTCTATATACTGTAGACGTTTTAGGTTATTAACTTGGAACTAGATCCACTTGTATGTCTCACATACTTGTCCAAGTGTACATCCAAATAACCATGGAAATATCGCTATTAATCCAATTAATGCGATAAAGTTGAACGACGTTTGTATATTAAATGCACAATTAATGAAAATAATAACCTTTATTTATAACTGAAATATAATATTAAATGTCTAACATTAAATGATTGTTCTTTAATTACAAACTACTAGGCCTTTAGGGCACAATCCCTAATAGTTATTCCTTCTCTTGAAGCAACAACTAACGAACTCGTGTGGACGGCCGATAGTCACTTGTTATAAATTCAATCCTAATTTATCATGTAGTATTTAGCAACTCCCTTGTATCCCTAATACATGCTTCTACAACCCCAATTTTCCCTTAACCTTCGCCTAAGAGAATTATTTCATGTTCAACTTAAATAAAACGGGACTAATGGTAATCAAAACACACGACATGGTGGAAAAAAGAATTTACTAAATAAATTTGAAAGAAACAATTGTACTTAGGTTGAAACTCAAAATGATAACAAGCAAGCATAAAAGAATCCGACTGACAAAAATACTAAAAGAACAAGAATTCTCAAAACTAATACTAAAGTGGCGACAACTAGACTTCAAGAACTCGTTCCCAATCGATCTCCCTTTTCGTTTCTTTCCATTTATCTTTTATAGGCGTTGACTAGTGTTTGGCACTTCCTAATCAAGCAAGGGATTTTCATATTTGAAGTGTGCAACCTGAGTTGATCTCAAAAGATCTTCATCTTTTGAATGTTTGAACAACTTCTTGATTTTTTGCGATTCCGTCATTGATCTTCACTTGAATCTTCTTTTCAAATGTGTACCACTTCGCTTCGCAACGTGATTTAACTTGATAGCTCAGCTTGCTTTAACCTGTAAAATATTAAACACCTCAGCGAGCAACCATACATAATTATATTCAGTTTTATGCCTCTTTTCCATCTTGGTTCCACTTTTTTCTAGGTTTCTTTTTTCAAGTCCCAATGTGCAAGACATTAGCTTTTAAACCAAAGCCTTAAATTTAATGATATTCTTAGCTCAAAAGCATGATGTAAATGTTAATTAGCTTAGAGAATTATCAACAAATAAACCTAAATATAACTCTATTTGAGAGTTATCAAACCGCCAAACTTGAATCATTGCTCGTTCCAAGTGATGCTTCATACTTGACTGCACTAATTATATCAGCTTTATTATGCATAATTTTTCATAATGCCTGGCAAAGTTCTCAGATTTGTAGTCCCTACATTATTAAATTCATCATAACTAAAAAATTGCTCATATCTTTAAGATCCCAAGTTTGTAAGGGTGCTTTCTCCTTTGCTAATGAATTTATCTTAGTTAAAATAATAAACTGAATATTTCCTAATGATTAATGCGTATGACTTCGAACCATTCCGTTCATCCTTTTGGATTATCCTAAGTTTATCCAAATCTTTTTGACAAATTTTTTCTCACACACATATACTTTTAGAAACTTAGCATCCCTTGTGGATTTGTATGTGCATGCACACTCTTACTCGGATTACCATTTTATTTATCCACACCTATATTCCATAGTTCTTAGAATGGTACACTTGAGCATAAAGCGACACACCTAATCAAAGGAATCAAACTAGGTAGTCGAGGCTAAGAAGCTACGACTACTAGACTTTTTTTTTTGAAAAAAATTATGTGAAATTGGGCTTGCCCTCACCCCCTAACTTACAATCTTAATTTTTCCAATGAAGGTGAGGCATAGTTCCCCCAAACTTAGAGTTTTTTAAAGTTTAAACTTAAATGCTTCAAGCTTTCAGTTTTAACCCTGAGAACCTACTATTTTTCTTATTCTAGTCAAGATCCACTTGTTAACATTATTGTTCATACTCTAGCAAATCAGTTCTAAAAATAAATTAAGGTCCTAGCTAGAATTTGTAACTTATTCATTAATACTGAGTTATTTAACAATGCATAAAATCAGAGAAGAGTTGAAGACAAAGACTTCCTTTTTTCACTCCTGGCTTCTAGGAGATGTATTGTCATATCCTGATTTGGTAACGTCACCTTGCTGTTATCTTCAACAATTCTAGAAACTCTAGAAGGCCTGTGTGGGACAAGGCTAGTGAGTGTCTCGCTTATTACTTTGTCTCATTCCTCAACATATGCTCAATATGCCTGCATTTATTTGCATATGAATATGCATTTAGGGTTTGATAGCTCAAAATAATAGTGTTATTTAAGCCTGCAAACCACAATATTTCATCAGATTTAAGAGTATCAATATGCACTCTAAGATAAATGGATAAGTAAAATATAAATATTCATATAAGTTTCGCATGATAAGGTAAAATTTGGATGGATGTTAAAAGTAGGATACAATGCGGTTTAATTCATCAATTTACAAGTACTCAAGCAGAAAACGCATGGCTACTCGAAATAAATGGTAATACGCTTGAACTGGATTGAGTTTCAGATGCTAATATAATCGTACAGTAATTAACTCAGAGAAAACTTAAAGCTAAGTATGACTCGAAATCGCTTACGCGCAAGTATACGCGGTTGAAACTACAGCAAGTAATAAGTATATATTTTATCTATCCCACAGAGATTAATGTCTAGAAGTAATACAGTTAAAACGAGAGTTATGCTGTAAAGTAAATAAATGGGTTGTAAAAGTGTGTTTGACTTTGGTTTTGAATGTGGAAATAAAATTATGCAAATGCCTGACAGAAATAAATATGAATGCAATGAGTAAAGATAAATAAACAGTTATAGAAGATGTTAAGAATGCGGGACTAGTTATCGAGTTTCTCGCTTCCCTCAACTAAGAAGTGCTTTCGCACTTAGTGATTTATGAAATGACAGCTTCCGCTGTGAACTCCATAGTAAAATAGGGAAACGCGAGCAATACTAAAGTTATTCTTAACTCCCTAAATGATGCAAAGACTTACATTCAACATACGCTAGCATACTCTATCTCCATGTGGTTCCTCTATCTGGCTCACCACAAGTCATATACGTGGATAGATAAGCAACACATATACATATAAATAAACAAACGCAGCAGTGTAATACTCTTTAACCTACACTTCTAAGCATGATTCTATTCATGAGAATTCATTCAAGACTCTTATAATGCAGCATAACAATGAACACACAGTAAGAAGTTGAAATCAACAGATTTTATTACGACTACTAAATGTTTATCATTATAACTACTCCTAAGAAAAACAGTAAAATGGAATTGGCATGGATGTGAAGTGTGCAGTCCATTTCTCATCGGCTCCTACAGTCACCATAAGTTACTTCTAGCATGAATCGGGTTCTAACCATTTGACTTAGCTCCTTTTCACTTAGATCGGCTTCTGGCCATCCGACCAGCTCACAAAACTTCGGCTTCCTTCTTGTAATTTATAGAGTTGATTTACTTGGTCGGTAAGCCTAGATGAGCTAGAAAATCATCATGAATGTAGGATTTCTTGATTTTTTCTTGAATTTATTTGATTGACACCACTTTAATTGGTTGATTGATTCACTGTTTATTTCCATATTGGTGTGGTTCTCGAGTGTGACTGCCTTGGGAAGGCATGATTCTTCCGTATGCATTGTCGCTCGCATTGTTTCATTCCTCCAGCATCAATGTTTAACATTTCCTGCATTTAATAGCTTTTTAGAGTAAAATTGTATAATATTTGTATCTAATTTTCATAATGGCTCAGGATGCTATTTTCTGTACGCATGCTGATTTCTACACTTTTATTCGCAAAATGCTCCTAATAGCTCGAAAAACTTCCTGATCCTTTAATAAAATGTTTGATAAATCAGCCTAAATAATGACTTATTTTAGAGCTATCAACACTAATTGCACAGGTGAAAACATAACACATCGCATCGTGACCAATAAGTTTTAAGTTCGACTATGTATAATACTCTAAAGATGATTCTAGACTTAAGATGCTATTGCTAGCAACTAAGTAATAAATCGCAGGCATAAGCAAGTATATGCAATTTAATCGCGGCAAGTGATAAGTATTTATTTTTTCGTTCTCCACAGAAAATTTATAAGTAATAGATGTGAACTCGAGAGTCAGTGCAGAATCTAAATAATGTTGATGAGGTTTTGGGTTGTTTTATGCTAAGTAAATGTAGATGCAAATGCAAATGGTGTTGAGTGAGCTATAGTTGCGTTTATTCTATTCATGCGATAGTGATGAATTTAAAATCAAACTTCCTTAACTTAACAAATGCTTCTGTACTTATTGATTAAGAACACCCAGCTTTCGCTACGATTCCTTGCAATTTGCTTAAGGCGACGATGCAATAGTGAGATTATCCTTAACCCATTTTAATGCTGTAAAAGACTCTACACCGGACAAATGTGACCTTCTAGATCTTACGCTGACTCCTTCTTCCGAAGTTGTCAGAGGCTACGATACATGGGTAGCTAACCGACATACACCTAGTGCACAACACAACATTACAAAATAAAATCACCCAAAATCATAACGTATATTAAATAGCAAAACTGCACTTAATCCTTAAGGAACTAATGAACTAATGCTATTAACAAGGGATGATGCAACACATTAACAAAATAAGTGAAGACAAGTTGTCATGAGAATGCCAATTCATACTATGTTTTACCTTAAGTTCCCCTTCCGAATGACTTAACAGTAACGCGCCGATACATTTTCCGTGAGTTTGCGCCTTAAATAAACATTGTGTAAACAACTAGTGGGAAGGTTATTCCTAACTCTTCTCCAAGATGGCTTAGACGAAGCATTGCGTAGCCAGAATGGTTAGGCTAAGCCCTTACCATCCTTTTTTCTAAGGTTGATGGTAAGAAAGCTACGAGTAGATTGTCAATCGACCTGCATTTAGGTAAGCAACTATCGTCCTTAAAAGTGATCTTTCTTGTCCTAACTTAATTAATTACTCATGATACATACTCCCTTAAACATACTTCTTAAAATTAATATCATTCATTAAACTGCAATAGGGGATCAAGTCTGAACAATTTATTGATTAATACAAACTTAAGAAATGCTACAATCTACTCTCACTGCTTACATAAGAAATGTAGTAATGTCTAGCTAAAAAATGTAATGAAAACTACGTTATAAGCAACTAATGGGCTACCAAAATCGTCATCGTTATTACTAACGACTTCTTCCTCCATTAAACACCATGGTACTTGATCTTTTGAGACTACAGATGAAGGACTGTCGAGATCTCCATTGAGACCCCGGCATCTCAAAATTCATCCACGATAGCTCCTCAGTTGAACCACCATACCTTTTCCTTCGCTCTTTCAAGTATTTATAAGCTTTAAGCTTTTGTTTTGATCACGTCTAATCTTGCAAGGATTTCTAGTCTGAATTATTTGTTTTGCGATTCTTTCCATCTTTGTTCCGTTGATCCGCTTTTCATTGTGCTAAGACTTTCCTTTGCTACTTTCTTCAAATCATCAGCACCGACTATAAGTCCTCCGCAATGCGAAATCCAATACTTTTCTATGCATTTAGCATGTTAGCAAGCATTTCTTATAATCATGCAGTTTTCTCATTTATACATGTAAATTGATGCACTTAAATATTTAGAGCTATCAAACCCTCAAATTTGAACCATTGCTCGCCCCGAGCAATGCTAATCAAGTTAATGCAAAATGAGTCTTTATGCATGAAAATAATAGTTTACGCATCACTTGCTTCGCAATCCATAACCTAAAATTTTCCTGCAAAAAAAAAACATTAGAATTCAATAGTCTCTAAGGTCTTGATCTTGCCAGCTTCCTTCTTTCATTAACACCGACACTCTTTATTTTCAGCCAACAAACTAGAAACTCTTAAAGCTAATGCCTATGACTACCAAACTATTTAATCATTTCCTTGCTCAATCTAAATTTGTCCAAAACATTCTATTTGAGGCTATTTATTTGGGTGCCAAATCCCTCGAGGATTTCTACTATGCTTTCTGCATTTCTACTCGAGTTGCACTCATAACCACAATTCCGTAGTTCTTTGCTTGGATCGTTTAAGCATAAATCGTTCCATCTAAGCAATGGATTATCTCAAGCTTGCGCTTTTAATGGTCAGCGGAGTACTTTGGGATTCCCAAGGCTATTCGCTCTTCTATGCCTTTCATTTTTACCCAGAATTTCTTGATCATTATTTTTCACACACACAGTAAATATATATATATATATATATATTTCAACTGCTACATGCTTTCTCTTTCTCTCTTTGTAATCACTCCACGGGCTTGCCCTCACCCCCAAACTTAAAATCTTCATTGACCTCAATGAAGGTGATGCTTAGTTCCCTAAAGCTTATTTTGAACTTAGATTCGATCTCTTAGCTTCAAGCTTTCGATTTTACCTCTCAGAGACACCCAATTTCTCTTCCAACTTACAAATTCTGTTAACGCTTTCTGTTTTCTAGCAATCTCACTTTCCTAGAGGCTTCTAAGTTACCTAAGTTTCACTTTGTTGACTGATTTATATTTAAGAGAAAGCAAGCTATGATTGCTAAAAACTAAAGCATAAGTTAATGTAGGGATGCAATGCAGTGATTATGGCAGAATAGCATTAAACGAATGCAGTTAAGGCAACGATTCATAAAACTTAATTGCATTGTTACAAAAAGTGTTACAGACAAGTACTTCCTTTAGTTTGCAGAATTAGTGCCTTCGTCATTCAAATTTTGCTCCTCTGATTCTACTAGGGGTATCCATTCCTGAAATATTTCAGTTGGAAAGGGCCGAAGCTGAAATTGCAAGTTTCTTCTTTGAAGCTCAACTCGTATACTCTGATCCCTTTGCTGCATGTATGCCCACGTTACGTAGGTCTATCGCATGAAGTGCAACATCAGGCTCTTGAATTCCTAGTTGTTGCACTGGTCTTGTCTCTAATATTGACTGGCTCATGTGGGGTTACCTCAATTTGCACAGACGTGTTTGGCCACGATGGCTCAACTTTCCTATCTGGTGAAGGAGTTGCCATCCTTACCACTTCTTGTTCTTGGGGTGAGGGACTTAGCTGCAATGGACTGGTCGAGTTGAGAGGTGGTTGAACTGTCGGCTGCAGCTGTTGTGCATTGTCTCCCTGAACTGCAGCTTTCTCTGGCTTCTCCATTAGATGATCGGCTACGGTGGTAGAGCCTAAAGGTTGCGGTAGTGCTGAATTGTGCAACGGTGCCTAATAACTCTCAACTTGAGCATATTTTAGGCTGTTATTAAGTATATTAATCTTAAGAAATAGGAGAAATAAAGGTCAATAGTAGTCAATTTATGAGTAAAAGCTATTAATAGTCGCATGCATACATAAAGTAGCTTCGGAAGCATGGTTTCACATTTTTAGCATAAAACTTGAATTAACAATGCCTAATCAATGCTAATTGCAGGATATACGAAGCTAAACTACGGAAAGAACAAAACAGCGTGAATGATGACAAGCAGTGCAAGAAGGTGCGAATTTAAAATGAAAACACATTCGAAAAAGACATGCCAACAAGGAAATAATCAATAATCGATCAGCAATTAAGTTGGCACCAATCAAATAAATTCTAGCAAAAATTAAGAGATCCTGTATTAATAGAGATTTTACAGCTCATCTCAACTTGTCGACCAAGTAAATCAACTCTATAAATACCAAAGCAAATAACCGAGAAGAGGTGAGCTGGTCAGTTGGCCATGAAGCCTATCGTGGAGAGAAGCAAGTGGTGGTGTTCGTAAGAGCCGATGAAAGGGGAATGCACAACTTCAGCCGCACCAATTCCATTTTACTATTTTTATTTAGGACTAGTTATAGTTCTAAACATTAGTAGTTGCAATAAAAATCATCTGGTTTATACATATTGCTTATGTTTATTACTATGCTATGCTATAGAAGCTACTAATGAATATTCATGATTAGGAACATGTTAGGAGCATAGGTCAAAGAATTTTATACTACTGCATCTATTTACGTAATTATATATGTTCGTCGAATTAGCTACCCACGCATATGACTTGTGGTGAGTTCGAAATAAGGAACCATGAGGTGACCTAGTAGGCTACAATAGGTTGAGCATAAATCTTTATATCATTTAGAGTGTTAGGAATAACCTCACTATTGCTTACATTGCTCTAAGATAGTATGGTGATCTCAGCAAGAGCTAGATCTGCATAAATCATCAAGTATGAAAGTACTTGTTTGAACTGGGAAGCAAGAAATTTGATAACTAGTTCTGCATTCTTAATATCTTCGGTTCTTGATTATTTATTTCTTCTTATTGCATTCATATTTATTTCTGTTACATTTGCATCACGTTTATTTCAGTACCCAAAACAAACCACAAATCTTAACTATATGTTTTTTACTTTCTACATAACTCTCGTCTTAACTCTACTAATTTTAGAACATTAATCTCTATGGGATCGATAATTTTATTACTTTTTTACTATAATTCGACCGTGTATACTTGTACGTAATGCGATTCTGAGTCATACTTAGCAACAAGTCTCTCCAAATTAGTTACTGTACAATTATATTAACTCTCGACTCGCACCAGCTGCTCAGCAGTAGCAGCCCGGTCAAGTTTTTGGCACCGTTGTCGGGGATTGATTATTAGAATTAGAGTTATTAGGAAGAAAGTAGTTCTTATTGATTTAGGAGTTGAAACTTGAATTTCAGGTTAAACGAGACTCAAAACACAACAACCAACAGGGAAGAAAGTCCTACAACCAAACATTACCACGAGCACAAAATATGGCATTCAATCACTTTTTGAATCAGCGATGGAACGATTACAATAACCCCGCAGTATACACTACAATTTCAGCAACAAGGCTATGCAGAAGAGATCAATACAGCACCATCTTGTTCAGTATATCCTAACTGGGAATATCAACCACAGTTTTAGGAAGATCATAGCAGCATGCCACATCAGAAAGGTCTACAAAGAGAATACAGCAACATGAGTAATATATGGGAGACTAGGAGTCATTAACCTGGGCATTCTATGTACGATCATGGGCATTTTCTGCAAGACATAGCTTCAGAAGAAGAAGAACAGCTAAGACGGAGAAAATGGATGAGGGATAATGGTATTATATCAGAACCTCAACAGCCCAAAAATGAGCATAAAGCACCCCGAGAAGGATACGTAGAAGCAAGCAACGTACGAGCAGAAGAGACATATTTAGAGGCGATATACTGTAATGGCCTAGGTTTTCATCCCGGTTCCCCAGGTATGTTTCTTAGTTAATTCGATTGGTTCATTGGGCCATTAGAGTAGTTTTAGCCTTTGTGGGTATTTTCGTCATTTTACTCCAAGGGCCAGTTTAGTAATTTGTTGAGCTTTTGAGTGGTTTCTACATTTTATGAGTTTGGGCTGTTTTTGCATTTTCAAGGTTTCAAGCTTAGATTTACAAGTTAAAGGGATTTGGGCTTTTGCTGGTTTTAGTTAATTAAAAGGGGTTAAAAGAAAGGAAAAAAAGAGTTTTGTGTTTATTCGTTGGAAAGCCAAGTAGATGAGAAAAAGATCTTCTACTTCTTCCTTCCCCTACCTGCCGAGACCACCCCATCGCCATTGCCTCTTCTCCTTCTTCTTCTTGTAGCCGTCGATCTCTCCGAGCAGCCAAGCTCATCGTCGAGAGCTTCTGCACCGAGCCCTAGCTGCACGCACATATCTCCATCCCTTGTGCACACGCCTAGCAGCTGATTGCCATCCATTCCTCGCTGCCGCGATTGCACGCCCACCCTTGCAGACGCATCTTCGGTCTTCCTACGCTGTCCAGCCGCATTGCCATCGCACCAGCTAGCCCATGCCTTCGCCTGCACACGCTCGCATCAGGCTGATCACCCACGCACAAGCCCCACCTCGCCGCTCGCTACCCGTGCCGCACGCTCCTGCTGCGCAGCATGCACGTACGCTCGTGCTAGACCAGCTACCCTTGCCGAGGCCTATCCTTGTCGAGGTCTTTCCTCACCGAGCCTTTGAACCTCAGGTTTGGGGTAAATTCTAAACCCCTCGTGATTAGTTAGTTTTGTTTAGCTACTTGTATTGATTGATTATTATTATTATTAATTGTCTAGGGTGCATATTCTTGCGTGGTTGATTTCTGCAACTCAAAGAGCATATCTCGATTATTCTGTTCTGTTTTCAGGTAAGAATTCCTTGTCATGGTTGTGTGGACCCTGCACTAGTCATTGATGGTGTTCTGGTTGTGTGTTACTGTTTTCACGAGCATGTGAAGTGGATAGGTTCTTGTCTGTTTGTTATCGCTTTATGATATCCTGTTAGTGGATAGGTTCTTGCTTGCAGGTTTACTGTCGATTGAGCATGTGCTAGTAGATAGGTTATTGTTTGTTGGTTTTCTGTTGTATAAGCATGTGCTAG
>JBBMKA010045486.1:0-20542 GCA_037833695.1 Sechiopsis laciniata | reverse complement strand
TTTCTTTCCTTCTTCTTTCTCTCTTATTCTCTACATGTGGTATTAATGGTTAAATATCGTATTATTGTTTTAAAATAGTATTACTAGATGTTGATAAATACAGTATTAATCTTTATAAAACAGTATTAAGGTTAAATACCGTATTACTCCGAATTGTAAAACTCTTCGGCGCAAATCCTCCGTCAGTTTAACCGGATCCAGCTGTTAGAGATCGAGTTTCCAGTTGTAGATATGAAGGTTGGGAGATTCGGTGAGGTGTAATGGAGAGCAGAGTTTAGGGAGACGCTAAAAAGTTGTGTGATTTTGATTTTTCGAGAGATTGAGATTTTGGATGATGTTGTGGATTTGGATCTCATCGGAGGGATGAAATCGAAGGTGTTTTTTACAATTAATGCATTGATTACGACGTCGGCGAGGCACCACGTGGCGGCGGAGATGGCGGAGAAGCATTTAGAGATGGAGTGTTTTGGTTCTGCAATATAGGGGAGGGGAAGGTGCTGTGGTGATGGAGAGAACGATTTGGAGGAGTTGAGGAAATCGAAAGAGTATAGCGGAGATGACGGCGGAGGTGGAGGGCAAGGAGTGGTGGCCAATGAAAACTAGGATTCCGAGCACAAACGTGGGATTTGTAAGGGTCGGATGAAAAAATTGAACGAAAATGAATTTGGGGGAGAAGAAGATAGTAAGGGTAGAATAGGAATAAACAGAAATAATATTTAATTAGTAATAAATGAAAAAACAAATTTGCAATTATTTTAACTTTTGCCCAAATTTGCAATTACTTCTCAAAAGGTGGTCATTTGACACAATTTCCGTTTATAAAAATCATAGGGATTATATTTTAATTTTTAAAATTATATAAACTAAATTCTGACTTTTTCTAAATTATATAGACCAAATTCTTATCTTCTTCAAATTATAGAGATTAAACTCTAATTTTTAAAACTACGAAGTGTAAACTCTTACTTTCTTTAAATTACATAAATTTTTTTTATTGAATTAAAAAAAATATAAATTAAATTAGTTTCAGGCATTTAATATATATACTATGCCACCTATCTAAATTCGGACGTAGGTTGGTACGATGAGTCACAAAACCTATATAGGGAGAGGGACTATTTTTTTTTATTTTTTTTTTCGAATAAAAAAGAAAAAAAAGATTCGAGTAAATTTTTTTTATTAACTTTATTTGTTCGAGAAACAATTCGACCATTTTCAGAGATTTCCGGCCAACTAGTAAAGCAGCTAAAAAACTGAACCAAAATTTGCAGAACAACAATCCATTACGGACAAAGATTGAATCTCACCAACTTTCCGATCACATTGAAGAAGATTGGAGCTCTGTAGAAATGGCGATTCCAATCCCTAGCCGGCAGCTTTTCATCGACGGCGAGTGGCGGGAACCAGTTCTCAAGAAACGCATCCCCGTCGTCAACCCCGCTACTGAAGAAATCATCGGTATCTTATTCTCTCTTTCTACTCAAATCCTCTTGTTATTAATGTTCATTGTTTGATCGCGGACTTCTAATTGCTATGCGGATCAGTTCGTAAGATGAACGGAAGAAGTAATTTGGCTCAAAGTGGTTGAGTGATCTCACGTTTGTGTTATTACTGATCATGCTTCAGGATCGATTCCCGCGGCTACTGCGGAAGATGTGGAGTTAGCAGTTGATGCTGCTAGAAAGGCTCTTGCGAGGAGTAAAGGCAAAGATTGGGCGTCGGCTTCGGGCGCTGTTCGTGCTAAGTATTTGCGTGCTATTGCTGCTAAGGTAGGTCTTGTGGATTTATTGTTTTTCTTCAGTTGTGAATCTGTGATCTGGTCTCTGTTTTCTGTTGGATTGAGGTTATGATCAATCGAAAATGGACTGGTTTTTTATGTGGATCAATTGAAAATGAGAATATGATATCATCGAGCCTAGTGGTTAAAAGAACCTTTAAAAATTAAAAGGTAATGAATTCAATCTACGGTGGTCACCTATATAAAAATTTAATTTATTTCCTTGACATTTAATTGTTGTAGGCTAAGAAAAGTTCAGGTGTCCTTAATGGGGTGTTTGGGTCACCAAGAATAAGGGAGAGAATGAGAATGAGAATGATTCTCCATGTTTGGGCCACCGGGAATCATTCTCCCCATAATTACGTTTTTAAAAAATCACTTCTTTCGTTCTCCTCCAAACTATTTTTTATTTTCTCTCCAACAACTTTTCATACATCACATCACTATTTTTCACTCACATTATATTCATTATTTTATTTTTTTCATAATCATTACCTCTATCTCAAATACAAATAATCATTCTCTCCATAATCATTACCTTCACTCCAAACACAAATAACCATTACCCCATAATCATTCTCTTCCCTATCCTCCTCCTCATTACCATTCCCCCCTTAATCATGACCATTCTCCTTACCCCAAACACACCCTAAGTTGTCCGGAACACTCATAGATATTAAAAAAAAGATATTATCGATATTCCCAGCAATTTCGTTGAAAAATCAGATATCATGATGAAGCCATCTTTGTTAGCTTCATATATCATCTTAGAAATGATGCTTTCTTGTTAATCGCTTTGGATGAGTTCTGTTGAAATTTACATTTATGTTGTAAGAAATATAAAGTTTTAGTGGCTAGGAAGTTAGAAATTTCTTTGATTTTACTACGTAGATAAGGGTTTTTTCTTTTCTCTATCATATGTGTTAAGCGTTTTAGTCTCATCCATCCTGAACTCTGTTTGTTATTTTCTCAAAGGTAACAGAGAGGAAATCAGAATTAGCAAAGCTTGAAACAATTGACTGTGGAAAACCTCTGGAAGAAGCTGCATGGGATATCGTATGGAAATTACTTAAGAGTTAAAGATATATGCTGGTTGTTACAATTTCATTACCCTTAATGTTTGTTTATATTGTACAGGATGATGTTGCTGGGTGCTTCGAATACTATGCAGACCTTGCCGAAGGGTTGGATGCAAAGCAAAAATCTCCTGTTTCCGTTCCCATGGATACTTTCAAGAGCTATATTCTCAAAGAACCCATTGGAGTTGTTGGGTTGATTACTCCTTGGTATTTGTTACCTTAAACTGCTCTGCATTTTTTTTTGTTCTTTCTTGACTATTTAGCTTCTCAATTTTTGTTGGAAATATCACAGTTTTTATTAGTTTTTAAATCGTTGTAGTCTTTCATGTCTCTCAACTAAGAAACTGTTAGTTTCAAGCATGGGGAGGAAGCCTCATTTGAGGTTCAAACAAGTGGTCATTAACTTACATGGTTACACCATTCAGCTCATTAAGATGTTAAAAATTCCAAAATCTTTTTGACCAATGATGTAGAAGGTCTATTACTAGTTTCAATAAAGTATTCCTTATTTGTTAGTCATTCTTATGATTCTTTTCACTCTCAAAATTGCGTTTTCTCTTTTATATTTTTTAGGTAATTTATGTTTCAAATACAAATGAATGAGTAAAGGAGTTAACATTGTTGAAGTGTGATATGTTCAACAAGTTTTTGATACATGCATATGTGGTCCAAGTCCAACTAGTATCAAAATGCTGGGATGTTCATTACTTGTTGATTACAGTTAGATTACCCAAACTTTATCTGCTTCACATTTCTCATTTTATTGTTAATTTGGACAATTTGTATACTTTGGGATAGTTAATGCTGGGATGTTCATACTTGTTGATGATAGATAGGTTTTTTTTTATATCCGTGACTGTCCGGGCCAACCTGCGCGCACCTCGACTAATGTTACGGGACATACTGCCTGACCCTACAACATTTGGATGTCAAGAAAACTCGTAGGAAATTAAGTCCTAGGTAGGTGTGGCCACCATGGATTGAACCCATCACCTTAAGCACCCCAAGGCCCTCTTTGACCACTTGAGCCACTCCATGATAGGTTACCCGAACTTGAGCAACTCTCCTTTATTTCTGTTCTTTCTTGTTCTCCTCTTCGCTTCTCTGTGTCATTTTTTCCCACGTGAACCATGCTGCTCTATTTTAATTTTTCTTAAGCACAAAACTCAGCTGATGTCTGTCTTTTATATTCAAGGAATTATCCTCTATTGATGGCTTCATGGAAAGTTGCACCTGCCTTGGCTGCTGGGTGTGCTGCAATATTGAAGCCATCCGAATTGGCATCTGTGTAAGTGATTATTAATTAAATCAACTTGATTTATTTTGTTGTATTTTCTTGATCTGTTGTTATGCAATATGTTCTTTTTCTGGCAGCACCTGTTTGGAACTGGGCGAAATCTGTAAAGATGTTGGTCTTCCACCTGGCATTTTGAATATTGTGACAGGATTGGGCCCTGAAGCTGGTGCTCCTCTAGCATCTCATCCTCATGTTGACAAGGTATGGTGTCAGGCCTCCTATTTTTAAGCAATTCACGAGGAGGGACAGGAAGGGCATTTCATGTACTGCAAGTTAGTTATACAGCTGAGAAAAGGGGATTAGGTTGGGTTTTGGGGGATTATATACATAGAGTGAGGTTGGTAGTATCTTTTATGTTTTGTCTATCCTGCTAGAGCACTCAAGATGAGGAAGGATAGATTACCAACCCTCTCGAATAGATGGGAGAACTCTTTTGGGCATTTCTTCTTCTAAATATATCCATACTTATATGGACATACCTAACATATAGCTATTGCTATTGGCATCTACTTGTATCCTTGTTGGAGATACTCATCTTGTGGCAATTGTCCCACATTGGAAAGGTGAGGATTCCTCAACATATTTGTAAGAGATATGAGTTACTCCCCTCGTTGCCAATTGGTTTTGAGGTGGAACTCTATATTATCTAATATGGTATCAGAACTCCATGTGAATTATTAGTCCCCAAATTTCGATCGAACCAAAAATGCTTTGAATTCTAAAGCGGGTGTGGACCCCACCCAAGCGGACTTTAGCTTAAGCTGGTATTTGATCCCAAAGTTCGGATCCGACCCTAGCAAAAGTAAGCCAAAGCGGGTATTTCGGTCCACAAATTTGGATCCATTCCAAGATGGTCTTCCCTATATGGCGCCATCTTGAGGGGATATGTTGGAGATACTCACCTTGTGGCAATTGTTCTACATTTGAAAGGTGAGGATTCTTCAACATATTTATAAGAGATATGGGTTACTCCCCTCATTTCCAATTGGTTTTGAGGTGGAACTCCATATTATCTAATAATCCTTAAAGATGAACTGTTGTCCAACTAATAAAAAATGTACTTGATGTTAGATTGCATTTACTGGGAGTGGTGCGACAGGAAGCAAGATTATGACAGCAGCTGCTCAACTTGTCAAGGTTGAATTTCCACAGTAATTTTTTGATCAGCCGAAGTTCTAGAACACCATTTGAATTTATTTTATCCTTGCTTGGTTTTTTTGGTGCAGCCTGTTACCATGGAACTTGGTGGAAAAAGTCCAATTGTTATTTTTGAGGATGTTGACCTTGATAAGGGTCAGTAGTACCTTTCAGAGCACAATCTTCAAATCATCAGGGACTTTTCAGTTTTTCATGGTTAATAAAAAAATTTACCTCATGAAAAGAGAACTGCCTTGAGATTTTTGCATTGGATCTATTGTTTCCTGATTATTGTGTTATTGACTGTTTTTCTTTTCTTATGATACATAGCTGCTGAATGGACTGTGTTTGGTTGTTTTTGGACTAACGGTCAGATTTGTAGTGCCACATCTCGTCTACTTGTGCATGTATGTACAGTTATCTAGATGTTTTTCTCGGTGTGCAATTAAGTATATTTTTCTATCATAAACGTCGAAAGCCAACTTTATAAAATTTGAAGCTAAAAAAAACTGTCTAAAGCCAACCGGTCGAACAATTTTCTGTCATAGTTGATAAGCTATGCATTTTTATCATTAGTTTCAAGTTATAAATAGCTGTTTCTTCTGTTATTCCAGGAAAATATTGCTGATGAATTCTTGGATAAGCTCGTGGAATGGTGCAAGAACATTAAGATTTCAGATCCTTTGGAAGAAGGTTGCAGGCTTGGTCCTGTTGTTAGTGCAGGACAGGTAAGAGAAGGATAGGTTTCTATTTCTTGAGTTTATGGAAACAGACCACTGGCGCGGGAAATAGTTCTCACCGAGTGAATAAATAACGGCAGTTGTTTAATAGTGGTTAGGCGGTATGTCCTATGACAATAGTTGACGTGCGCGTAAGCTGGCCCAGACAGTCACGGATATAAAAAAAAGAAAGTTGTCTTCCAATGCTTGCCATATTCTTCTGCGTGGATATGGACATGGTTATAATTGTACACAAACACGTCAGGATTCAAAAAGAAAATATATTATATATGTGCATATATTGATATATTTCATGGTTTGAACATCAAGAACAAAATGTGCTTTGCTAGAAACAGACAAGGTTAGTGATAAGTTAAAGAATCTGATTCATACTCGTTTAAAACTTAATATTTACGCAACCATCATGGAGTGACCTAGTGGTCAAGAGGTGATTGGTTCAATCCATGCTTAGTCCCAGTCACAGATATATATATATATAAAAAAAAACTGAATATTTACGCTATTTATTTTCCTTAACTAATTTTCGGTAATCTAAAATTCAGTATGATAAAGTACTGAAGTTTGTCTCAACTGCTGAGAGTGAAGGTGCAAAGATTCTATTTGGTGGAGTTCGCCCTAAGGTACACTACTTGATTTTTATGCATCACTTTTACAAAAAAAAAACTTTTTGTTTGTATTTTTTTGGAACTAATTAAAATTTGTCTCCACAATATTTAGCATCTAAACAAGGGATACTTCGTTGAACCTGCCATTATTACTAATGTTACAACCTCCATGCAAATATGGAGAGAAGAAGTCTTTGGACCTGTTCTATGTGTGAAGACTTTTAGCTCTGAGGAAGAAGCTATTGAATTAGCAAATGATACAATGTAAGTAAATTCTCCAGCTTGGTTTAAGCTGGAAACCTTGTTTCTGACGTTCAATTGATACTTTCGCAGATATGGGCTGGGTTCTGCTGTGATATCAAATGATTTAGAAAGGTGTGAGCGTGTAGCCAAGGTGAAGATTGCAATCATCAAGGACTTTATTTAGTTTATGTGAATGAAAAATCTCTGAGATTCTGAACTATATACTCCTTTATTTCTTTTCTGCAGGCTTTACAAGCAGGAATTGTGTGGATTAATTGCTCACAACCAACCTTAACTCAAGCTCCGTGGGGAGGCAACAAACGCAGTGGCTTTGCTCGAGAACTAGGGGAATGGTATTTTTTTTTTTTTTAATTTTGTAATTAGAAATTCAAGATAAACATACTCGAAGTTATTTGGAAGATACCTAAAAAGAAGTTCAAAATTAAGAAGCTTTTTTGGTGTATTACCAAACAATTTTTTTAGATTAAATTGGAGACTGGTTTTTGGGTAGATGCCTAAAAAGATCGAAATTAAGCAGCTTGTTTTTATTAACTTCCCAATTATATATTTTTAAAATATAATGCAAACCATAGAGGATTGGCCTAGTGGACAGTCAAGTGGTCGTTTGGAGAACTAAAAGGATATGAGTTCAATCCATGATGGCTATTTCTACCTAGGAATTATTTAGGAATTAATTTTGTATGGGTTTCTTTGGCACATAAATGTTGTAGAGTCAGGGACATTAGTCGAATAGTCACGGATATTAAAAAAAACATTTTATTAAGTATGAGGATTATTTTCTGAAACCTGTTTTTATCTATTATTCCACCGAGCTCTTTTTTGGGAGTGGTTAAAGAAACTTGTAGGAAATTAATTTCTAAGTAGGTGACCACCATGGATTAAACCCTTGACGTCTTAGATCTCCAACGTTCTCTTTGACCACTAGACCAAGTTTTGAAATAGCTTTGAACATTGAGTTTGAAATGATTCATTACCTTAACTTTCTTTAAAAGGGTGAATATTTGATCAGTTTCAAGTACTGGCAGACCAACTAACTGGCCTTTTTTTTTATTCAATCAACAGGGGACTTGATAACTATCTGACTGTAAAGCAGGTTACTCGGTATGTATCCGATGAACCATGGGGATGGTACAAATCTCCTTCTAAACTGTAAAAGACACGAGTCTCTTCGGCATAAAAAAGTTGCAGAAATGTTCAGAATAAGCTCTGCCATATCCATGTGAATGTGGGGGAAGAAACACTCTTGGACAAGTAGTGCTGCTCGGCATTTCCTCGGTTAGTTTAGTTATGCTGCATTTAGGAACTCGATTCGTTTTCGATGTTATGTTACTGAAAATAGTAGGCACTGTGACTTGCTAGAAAATGCATTTGGTAGGCTCAAAAGGATTATTGTATGATATTATCTGAGGTTGTGTGATTTCGGTAAATAAATAACATTTTCTATGTTTCTTGAGATTAGGCTTTGCAAATATGAGGAAGAACATGGATTACTTCTGCAGTGTTCACTGTTGGTATTTTGTGGTTCCAATTAGGCGTTTTTTTAGTAAAATAGTGTAGATTTTGAATTGTACTAGAAAGAAAGAAAATGATTTATTGATAGGAGCCACAATGATTTTTGCCTCGTTTTGTTTGCAAATGGGTTTCCTTTGCTCTTTTTGTTGGATTTTCTTTTGATATAGGAACCACAATAATCCTTATCTTTTTTTTATAGGAGCTACAATAGTTCATATTTCATTTATTAATGAAATCTTTCCTTTTTAAAAAATTAAGAGAAAATGTCTCTGGTCTTATCTCTGTCATCATGTGAAAATTATATGACAGTTTAAAAGAATTATGTGGATAAATTTGAAAAATTTTAAAGTATAGTTTGATTGCGTAAAAAAAGGTGGAAATGTCTCTGATCTGTTATGTGTCATAATGTTTTGATTTTGGTCAATGTTTTCTAAAGGATATTTTGATGGTATTTTATACAAAGTACACATTTGACCATATATTTCTAAGTTTATAATGTATAGTATTTTCCTTGAAGATTTTTCAATAAAAGGTTCCTTGTTTTGGTTTGGGAACCACCACTTAGTTCCTTTCTTCCTTGAATTCCATCTGATCTTCCTCTGTGTTTGTGTTCAAGCTGCCGTAGATTTTTTTTCAATTTTTTTTGACAAAGGTTAAATTACACATTTAGTCCATATATCTATTTGATACTTTAAAACCTTTTTTAAAATTACAAATGTTGTCTTTAGATTTTTTTTAGTTATTTTTAGTTACTTATTTTATTTTTTTAAAATTCACGAATCTAAGGTATTAGACAAAAAAAAACTTAAATGTATATTATAGATTAATTGATTTGTAAATGCTTTAATTTGTAAAAAAAAAAAAATAAATAAATAATCTAATAAACACAAATTTGAAATGTTATAGATCAAACATATACATAAATGTCTAAAATGTTAATTTGTAATGTAACCTTCTATAAATGATTGGAAATGTGATTCAATGGATATACTGGTTAAACCAACCAATAAATAAAATAAGACTGCCTCAATTTTAGCAAACCCATCCTAGATGATGCTATGTTACAAACTTGCAAATATAATCTAAATTAAAAATAATCTCTGCATATATTTGAAAGAGGCGATTTTCAGAAAAAACAATTGTCTTTTATTCATAAAGTGCTATTTGGACGGACATGCATGGATAAGAGAGAAGATGAGTGAAAGAAATGTGAGATAAAATTATAGAAAAAAATTTCTTCTAACCTTACATACTCTAACCTCTCAATTCAATCCATTCTTCAAACAATTTTATTAAAAAAAAAATTTACTTGCAACTCTTCCTCAAAACAACTTTTTTCTTCAGGTTCTTCTAGGTTTTCGTATAGTTACTCATTAAAACACTACAACTTTGTCCCTAAATGGTGGTACAGTGGTTGAAAACTTGAATTTTGAAAGTATGCTTCCTTTAATGTCTCAAGTTCGAGACTCACCTGTGACATTACTCCTTCGATGCTCGGTGCCTGACTTAGGAACGAACATGGTTACCCTTGTTTAAAAAAAAAACACTACAACTTCTCATTCAAATACTTTTATCCAAACATGGTTTTTGTGCGGTCATTCATTCAAACTACTCTATCTTTCTCCCATTCAAACATGTGGAAAATAATTCCCAAACCATTTTTTCAATTCAAACCCTCATCTAATAACCATTTTATTTTTGGTTTTGAATTTTTAAAAATTAAGCTTATAACAAATTTTCCAATTTTTAATTTTCAAACACTTATTTATTTTGGGAATTCAGTTAGTGATCGAAGGGATGTTGAAATTATGTACATGAATTTAAGTGAAAATAAGTTTAGATTAAATAATAATAATAATAACAAAATGGATATGAAACGAGACTTAACAAACTTGATAGTTGATAGGATAAGTAAAGTTGCTTTAAGTTTCTAAGATTATTTAAAAGTAAATCCAATTATTTAATTGCAAGTAATATGCTTAATATAATTTCAACATTCAATCCAATTTTATCTATTTAGAAAAAAAAAATTAATTTATAAATTTTGTGCCATATATATTCGTGATATATTCAACACTAAATACAAAATTATTTTGACACAAAATTAAAAAATTTTAAGATTTCATTAAATACATAATTTATTTGTATGTCTAGTAAATTAATTGGTGTAACTCTTTTTAAAAAATTATGTCATAGACCTACAGGGATAAAATTGATTTTTTTTTTAAAATTTTGTTTTTTTATATTCTGTCCGGGTGAATTTGCGCGTGCCTCAACTAATATCACGAAACGCTTGACCCTACATCATTTGGACGCCAAGAAAACTTGTAGGAAATTAATTTCTATATAGGTGGTTACCATGAATTGAATCCATCACTTTAAGTATCGCAAGACTTTCTTTGACCAATTGAGTCACTCTATAATAAAATAAAACTGAATTTTTTTTAGGATACATTGGATACATTTAAAAAAATACATGGTTATGATTAAGAGATTCATTAATAACTTTTTAATTTTGACAATCTAATAAACAACAACAACAAAACTAATGAACTAAATTTTGATGGCATTGTAATTCAAATCAAATCAAATAAATAAATTATGATTGTATTTGTATAAATAAATATGAAAGTTCTCCAAATATTCCTATGTGGGTCCACCCTCGTCCCTGTCTTATCTCCTCCTTCATCGTCTCTGCTCATACACAATCATTTCTTACACCATCATTTTCTACCCAACAATGGTTAAAAATTCACAGCATAATTACTCAGTTCAACAAATTAAGAATCATAACCCAAATAAACAAATAACATTCCTCGAAGATCGGCAATCTATATCACTGCTTATGAAATTTTGTGCAAGGAAGGCAGAGTGCTGACTGAAGTGGGCCATCCCAATTCTTCAAAATGTGCAGATCGATTGATTCTGCCATTAATTTTCACTGCGTAAGTGCCCATAAATCTCTGTTTTCATTACAAACGCTGCTTGAAAGAGTGGGGCAAGAAATAGACAAAAGAAAAAAAGGAAAAAAGAGAGTGGAATGTGAATTGTTGTGGCTGTAATTTTGCGTTCTTATCGTAAGAGACAGGCAAAGTACGGCATTAATTCATATCCCAGATCTCCACGTTTCGTTCTGTTCATTTAAATTTTGGGCACCGTTTGTTTGGGGGATTTCCTGAATTCAGAGGTCTTTTGGCAGTACAATTAAAAAACGTTTCTGGGTTGGGAATATTTTGCTAAATTACCCATTTGGGGTGGATCCCAAAATCGACGAATCGGCCTTTGTTGGAGAGATTTGTTGATTTTGAGAGATATTGGCCTTTAGGGATCTGGGTTTACTTTGATTAGCAATGGGAAGTGCAGAGGAGAAAGTTGTTGCTGTGATTATGGTTGGTGGACCCACTAAAGGTATGTAAATTTCTTACTTCTTTGAGGCCTTTGACATTGGAATCTGAGTTCCAAGCAGGCGCCTAGCCTTAATTGACATGTATTCTCGACCAAAAAGTTACAGGTTCGAACCGTCAATCCACAAATGTTGCTGTTATAGTGAAAAAACATTCAAATCTGAGTTTGTTTTGCTTCATCTTTGAGCAGAGCTTGATTCTGTTGATCATATTTTGGCTTTGGATTGAGCTGCAAAATTATTAATGCAACCATTAAGGAAAACATTATTCTGTTTATCTATAGTTCATTGAGTTCACCTTTTTGAAAAGTATCATATTCTGGAATCTTTTGTTCATACTGTTCATGTTGTTGGTTTAATCATCATGGATTCAATCCATGGTGACCCTAATGGTCAAAAGGTTTAAGTAACTAAGGGTTGTTGGGTTCAATTCATGGTGACCTACTACCTAGGTATTAATTTTCTACGGGTATGCTTGTAGTCGAGATGCCCATGAGCCGACTCCGACAGTCACACAGATATAAAAATTATATATATTTTGATATTGATTTCAAGTATAGTGCATGGCTTTTTGTTTATTGGTATCTTATAATCAACAGGAACTAGATTTAGACCACTGTCGTTGAATATTCCCAAGCCTCTTTTTCCTTTGGCGGGACAACCAATGGTGCATCACCCGATTTCTGCTTGTAAAAGGGTATTTGTTCATCAAATCTAATGGGATAAACTGTCATTTGATTGCTGAATTCTTACTTTGAGGCTTCTCTGTTTTTCAAAATGCTACAATTTTTGTTTGTTTTTACAGATTCCAAACTTGGCTCAGATCTATCTTATTGGTTTCTATGAGGAGCGTGAATTTGCATTATATTTATCATCTATTTCTAATGAACTGAAAGTCCCTATAAGGTAGCCATTTCCCTTCAAAGTCTATACATTACAAAACTATGTTAATCTCTTCATTTCTGTTGTCTTGATTGTTGAATTATTATGATGTTGTGGTTGTCATTAGATATTTGAAGGAACAGAAGCCACATGGTTCAGCTGGTGGACTTTTTCACTTTAGAGATCGGATCATGGAAGACAATCCGGTTTTTGTTATCGCACATTTTCTCGTCATTTTTATCCTAAAGTCGATCTGGGATAGATTTATTTCTCTTTTGTTTGCATTATGATTAATTTGCATCTTAAGGTAGAAATGATCCACCAATACATTTTAGATCTCCTAATGTTTCTATAATCTTGTTTCCAGTCGCATATCTTCTTGCTGAATTGCGACGTTTGCTCGAGTTTTCCACTTCCACAAATGCTAGGTAGGTAAAAGCTTTGAAACCCCAACTTTAATTTATAGAATATTTGAAGAAAGTATCCCTTCATTTATAGAGAGATAGGCTGAATCTTCTAGGAATGATTTTCACCTTACAAACAGTTGCAATGCTCATCAATAGATCTTAATAAGATTGTTTTTAAAATGTCCACAGATGCTCACAAAAGTTATAGAGGGATGGGAACAATCCTAGTAATCAGAGTAAGCTAACAAACTCGAGCTCCCGAGCTGCATTCTTCAAGTTTATCGCCTTCCATTCCATGTTGACCTTCATACTTGTTTTGTGTTTAGGTTTCTGCTGAGACAGCTAACCAGTTTGGAGAATTGGTTGCAGATCCAACCACAAATGAACTACTTCACTATGCAGAAAAACCAGAAACTTTTGTATGCCAACAATTATTTTTTTCTTTCAGTTTCAGTAAAACTGCTTCTTGTAAGGTTGGATTTTCAATTAATGTTCACCTGCTTTTGTCTTACTAAACAGGTGAGCGATCTTGTGAACTGTGGTGTGTACATATTTACACCTGATATATTTTCTGCAATTCAAGGTGTTTCGACACAGCGAAAAGAGAGAGGTGAGTAAACGAGCCAATCTCTTGACATGAATGAATTTTTTTTTTTTTTTGGAAACCAAAAAATTGGAGCATCGTTCCACTATACTGACATCGAAGGAATAGAGACACAGAAAATGTCTACCAATTAATGTCGCAGGTGAGTCTCAAACCTGAGACCTTGAAGGGAGCACACATTTAAAACTCAAGCCTTCGACCACTGTGCCACCCCTTAGGGACTTGACATGAATGAATATTATGATCAATCAACTCAACAATGTTCCAAAACTCATGCCTATTATTTGTTATCACTCCAGCTGTTTTTGTTTTAGTGTATTTTACCATTTTTGGCTTGATTTTTCAGCTGCATGACCAAAACATGGATTCATTGTTGTCATTCTCAATTATCTCTTGTATGTAATTCGCAGCGAATTTAAGTCGATTATCTAGCTTTGAAGCCCTCCAATCTGGAGCAACAAGGTTGGATCCTTCTCTTTATTTTGGATTTCTCCATTGAGATGGCTTCGTATCGAATAATCGTCGAATTTCTTATATTTCAACGTTCATCCAACAGAAGCTTGCCTAAAGACTATGTAAGATTGGATCAAGACATCCTATCCCCTTTTGCAGGGAAGAAACAGTTCTATACATATGAAACTATGGACTACTGGGAACAGATCAAAACGCCTGCGTAAGTCGTATTCCCAACACGAATTCTAATAAGCTTCATTTTTATCTGTTAAAAAATATATGCAAGTCTTTATGTGTAAATTCTTGCAGAATGTCCTTGAAATGCTCTGGCTTATATCTCGCGCAGTTCCGGGTCACCTCCCCGAACCTATTGGCAAGTGGAGATGGTACAAAAAGTGCTATCATCACTGGGGATGTTTATATTCATCCTTCAGCTAAAGTACATCCAACTGCCAAGGTATTGCGTTACTGATTATTCTACGCTTCAGATTTTGTTCCCTCTTGCATATTGTTTTTCTACTTTCATTCAACTTAATCTTTTAAATTTGGCCTCTCTTCTTTGTCATGCAACAGATTGGCCCTAATGTTTCAATATCTGCTAATGCTCGAATTGGAGCTGGTTCTAGGCTCATCAGTTGTATCATCCTTGATGATGTTGAAGTTAAGGTATGGATTTATTTTCGCGCCAAAAATTTGAACTCGGACTCGAAGCTAATTGTCCATTTGGCTTGTCAGGATAATGCTGTTGTTATAAACGCAATTGTTGGGTGGAAATCTTCCATTGGTCGATGGTCTCGTGTTCAGGTAAGTTCTGAAATGTCCTTTCTCTTCCTGTTTTCGGGTTTTTTATTGTTAACCGCTGTTCTCGACCTCTTTTGCTAATTCTAGGCTGATGGAGATTACAATGCGAAGCGGGGAGTTACAATTCTAGGTCTTGCTCTATACGTATTCTCTGCTCTCTCTCTCTCTCTCTCTCTCTCTCTTTTTTTTTTTTTTTTTAACGAAATGATATATATGCTTTGCTTTCCCTCACTAAATCGCAACTTCAATATTTCATGGTTGCGATTCTAATACGATAAGCATTGCGGTATGTCGTCCAGGTGAAGCCGTTGCGGTTGAGGATGAAGTTGTGGTGACAAACAGTATTGTTCTCCCAAACAAGACTCTCAACGTGAGTGTTCAAGAGGAAATAATTCTATGAAAAACAAAACAAAAAACTCAGGACATTTTTGTTTCATCTTACCCATGTTCTATTTGAGAAACAGATGTGGAAGCATAAGAAATTCATAACTTCTGTAAATTGAGATTTTTTGTAATTGGCAACTTCATTGATTCAATTATGGCAAAATACAGACAATAAGCTACATGTTAGTAGATAAACTAGCTAGTAGCTATTTGTAAGACTCCTAATTCCGTGAACATTCTAGAAGGGGCAAATAGGAGAATTCCTTAGTAGGGTGGTTATTTTTGTAAGGGTGGGGGGCCATTTTGTGGGTATAAATAGGTTAGTATGAGAAAGGGAGAGGTAGGTTTTATTTTGGGAAGAAGGTCTGAGGAGTGAAGACTTCTTGGGAGAACTCTCGAACTCTCCGAGTAACGTTGTTTGGTTATTTTTATTCCTGTATTACTTTCTATTATTTTCATTAATGAGAATCTGCTGGTGATTGAAGTTCTAACTCTGTTTTGGTGTTATTTTCATTTTATATTATGTTTGGCATTTGGCTTTGAATTGTTGAAGAAGTAAGGTATTGGATACCTTACACTATTCAAACAGACATTTCAAGTCATTGTACCTGACTATCATGTCCCATGCCAAAGCAATATTAGTGCGATACCATGACGATGGCCTCCCGAGATCGGGAGTTGGCACAGTAAAGCTGTGCAGCCAACATATAAGCCTCTCATGTTTATAAAATTAATTAACATGGAGTGATTTAAGGGTCAAAATAGTCTTGTAGAACTAAAAGACAACAAATTTAATTTATGACAGCTACCTACTTAAAAATTAATTTTTAAAGGATTTTCTTAACTTCCAAATGTTGCACAAGTTGACCCAAACAAAAATCAAGCACCAAAAGATGAATTTAATGCTATGCCTAGTTAATAGATGTTGGTTGGCAAGCATCCCAAGCTACAAAAATAAAAAGAATAAACTCCAAGGTGTTTGGGAGGGGGAATGAAAATTAAGGGAAAAATCGAAATGAGAATGATTATTTATGTTAGAGAAAAAAATAATTATGGAAAGAATGATTACTTTTGTTTTGAACAAATAAAATAATGAGTATGATGAAGGTGAAAAATAGTTATAGAAAAAATAAAAAGTTGTATCGAGAAAAAAAAAATAGTTAACAAAAAAATAAAAATATAATTTTGAAAAAGTGTGACCATGGGGACACCAAAAGTGATTGGATTTTGAAGTTATGAGATGAGAGGAGATGAAGTGGAAGAGAAAGAGGAAGTGAAGTGATTTGGAATGATGAAGTATTTGTTTGAAAATTAATATTTTGGAGAGGAGATCTTGAAATTTTTTTTTGGAGATTTGTATTTTGGAAATTAAATGTTGGAAAAAGTTAATGGGATTGGTGCTTGAGAGAAGATTTTTTTATCTTATATTATTATTATTTTTTTATTGTAATGAAATTTGGTAAGAATAAATAGATTTGATAGAATATGAGGAGAAGTTGAAAAATGTTATAATATACAAAAAAAAAAGAAAAACACGGGGATTGAGATATCTTCCTCTCCTCTCCCAATCCCTAAATACAATCACTCCCAAATATTTATGAATTAAAAAAAAAAAAAAAAAAAACTAAAACAACTTTGTTATATCATAATAAATAAATAAATAATTTAAACCAAAAGAGAGAGAGAGAGAATAATGATATTGGTAAAAGAACCTGAAAAGTAAAGATCACATGAAAAAGAAAAAGGAAAAAAGCAGAGGATTGAAGATCACAAAGAAGATCTTTCCCTCTTTATTATATTTTTTTTTGGGAAAATGCAAACTCCAAAGCGAATCATTCTAATCCAATTCCAATTCTTCTGGGCGGATCTTCTTTATCATGAATCATCATTGATTTATTATTTATTAACACAAATCACCTGTTTCTTTGCCTGTCACTGTGCTACCGCCGCCGCCGCCGCCGCCGGTTTTCGTTTCTGTTTCTCGTTGCCCTAGGCCATCGTCTCCTCTTCGGTTTGCGCCTGTCAGCCACGGCAACTAATGTTTAAAATTCTATTATGCTTATTTTTATATATATATATATATATTTTATTATACATAAAACATTTTTAAAAGAATTATCAAAATCAACATAAGAATATTAGAATTTACTACCTACTACAAATGTTTATATTTTAAAAGTTCGAATAAGATGTTCTTTTATATGAGAGAAGATGATGAAAATGGTTTTAGGAAATTCATTTTTTATTTTTCTTATAACTATTTTTCATCCCTATATAATCTTCTTTCATTCTCTTCATATTCTTATTTATTCTCTAAATAGTTAGATAAAAGTTCTCTCATCATTATTCTCTTTCCACGTCAAATATTTTCCTTATAACCATTATAATCCTTTTTACACAAGAAATTACAAGTTCAAATCATTACATTGAAAAATGTTGTTTAGTAATAAAATAATAAAAAAAAGAAATAGTGCAAGAAAAGGAAAAAAAAGGATCGAATGGGTCAGTGTCGCATTGGTATTTATTCTCCTTCTCCCGATATGTACTAAAAAAAAGGGGAAAAAAGGTAAATTGTCTTTTTTTTAGATTTCAACTCCTACAACGAAGGAAGTCCG
Source organism: Sechiopsis laciniata (assembly GCA_037833695.1). NCBI lineage: Eukaryota > Viridiplantae > Streptophyta > Magnoliopsida > Cucurbitales > Cucurbitaceae > Sechiopsis > Sechiopsis laciniata. The sequence goes on along the minus strand of JBBMKA010045486.1, from coordinate 2,582 downwards.
ACCACAAACCCTTCTTGTACTACAATATTCAAAAAACAAAAGAGTCGAATATCATTTTTTAAGTTCGAACACCTAAACTTAATATAAAATACAAACAATCAAACAAGTTAATCCTCGCCTAAATTAATATATTAGTGAATAAAAAGAGAAATATTCATGACGTAAATATTGATATCCGCTTATATGGCGCAATATAAATCACATTCTATTTTACTTTATTTTATTTTTTTAATTTAAAATAAAATAGATTGCTGATAGCCATAGATAGACATTAATATATATATATATATACATTTTTCAAAAAAAGAAAAAGAAACAGAAATGAACAGTAATAGTCAACGGCGAGAGGAAACCAGCCAATGGGCAACTGCAAAACAGATCGTACGGCCGAATCTGCACAGTGATATGATTCTGACTCTGCTTTCTTTGATTCGCCTTGTTTTGAGTTTCAATTGACAAGTGGCCCCATTCTTTTTTTTTCCTTCCTTTTCTTTTCTTATGATCCAACTGAAATTTTAGATCCTCAGAATCTTTGCTTTTACTCCACCAATTAATCAAACCCAACCATTTCCCATTTACATGATCACCCCCCCATTTCTCCTCTTCCTCATTTCATCATCCCTTTTCTCTCTTCTCTCTGTTTTCCGGCCATGGCGACGGCCGGAGAAAACCCCACCGGCGGCGAGCTTCTTCTTGGGGTTTCAGATGGCTCCAATCAGAGTAGTTCAAAGCAGCTTCATGTTCTTGCTGTCGATGATAGCCTCGTCGACCGCAAGGTTATCGAGCGGTTGCTCAAGATCTCTTCGTGTAAAGGTGATGATGATGAGATTGTTAATTGAGAGAATTGAATTGTTGAAAGCTGATTATTGGGTTGAATTTGATTTGGGGTTTTTGGTTTTTTGTAGTGACTGCTGTTGAGAGTGGGAGAAGTGCTTTGCAATATCTTGGTTTGGATGCTGAAACCAATTCTCTCCAGTTTAACAATGTAAACCAATTTTAAGCTTGCTTTTTGATTTGTATGTATTTCTATCCATGCTTTATCACTTGTGGGTTGTAATGTAATTTCTGTAATTTTGTGCTAGATTAATGTTAGTTTATAAAATTGATGGGGTTGGTTGCTGCAGGGTTTGGAAGTGAATCTCATCATCACAGATTACTCCATGCCTGAAATGACTGGTTATGAACTGCTCAAGAAGATCAAGGTTGCTTTCTTTCTTTATTGACTTGTTTTTTCATCTTCTATAGAAGTTTGAGAGGATGGGAATTAGAGAGAATATGAAGGAGACTATTATTTTTGTTTGGGTTGAAAAGAGTAATTATGAGTAACATAAATTCTAAAAGAGAATTGTGTGAGTCAAAAATAGTTATGGGGAGATGATGAGGAGAACAAAAAAATTGTTTGGAGAAAATGAGATTTAGGTAAGAATGATTGTTTGTGGTTCAAACATAAAGATATTAGATTGACAATAGTGGGATCCTATACTGAGGCTCTTATTGGGATCACAATTTCATTTTATTAGATCAAATATGTGAGCATACATCTCAAAACCAATTGATTATGTTTATGATGCTTATGTGAGGAGTAATCTACCGGACTCTCCACTTTTCTGATGTGAGACAAATAGTATCCTAACAAAAGAGAGTTTCGAGAAACTAAAAGGTTAAAGGTTTATTACATGTTACCATCTACCTTAGAATTATTTTAGTGTCACCTATCTAAGAATTACTATGCCTTACGTTATGATTAGAGTCAGTTTTAGGCGAGAAAGTTGATTTGAGCAGTCATGGATTCAAAATAAATGATGCTGGTTTGTTTATGTTAGCTTTTTTGTTAATCATAACAATGGCTGAAAGAGAATTGTTATGAACAGGAATCGTCGACTTTCAGAGAGATTCCTGTTGTGATAATGTCATCAGAGAACATTTTGGCTCGAATAGACAAGTACGCATTCCCTTTTCTCTCTTGATCTTGAATTTGTTATTGTTTTGATCTTCATGGTAACATTTTGAAGCTGAAATGGTGTTTGTTCTTTTTGATAGTTGCTTAAAGGAAGGGGCTGAAGAATTCATAGTGAAGCCTGTGAAACTATCTGATGTCAAACGATTGAAAGATTTCATTATGAAAGGAGAAAATGAAGAGAGGAAAGTTGGGACCAAGAGGAAGCTCCATCTTGATCATGATCAACACCCCTTGTCTCCGGGGTCTCCGATGACATTGCCGGAAGGTTTAGGATTTCTGCCACGATCGCTGCCGTTGTCACGACGGTCGCTGATCACTCGTTCGTCGAAGAAGCCTAGGTTTCTCAATGGTGCCTAAGTGTTCATATGAAGATGGATTTGGATTTTGGAGAAGTAAAATTTCATTTTGTATTAATGTTGTTTCTGTGTTATTTGGGAACTGAAATCCCATTTGCTGTCTCAGCTATAACATAACAGAGATATTGAAATTTTAAGTCATCAGTAAGATGTAAGCCTTGTAATGAGATTGTAATTTTTTTTTGTCTTTTTTGTCTTTTGGGAGATTTTTACTGAAGTTTGAATGAACATAGTAGACAGATTTTGTGGCTGCTGCTTGGCTTGTT
>JBBMKA010045475.1:0-20545 GCA_037833695.1 Sechiopsis laciniata | reverse complement strand
TATATATATTAGTCATTAGTTTTGTAGTTTAGCTTTAAAACTGAACTTTGAACATTTGATTTTTTGGGTAAAAAAATATGTAGTTAAGTTATAATCAAAGTTTATTTTAGTACGAGTTGGAGGAATAGACCGTAGTGTTAAACTGAATAACCACCAAACAATGAAACAAACATGCCATCGTCCATTTCAGTGTGAAGTTATATAATGCAAGAATGTTTTTTTTTTCCCTCCTGATAAATGCATAAGCTCTAGAACCCATCACCTTTTGAGGGAGGAAACATGAAATATTAATAGTCACATTCGATATATGTTTAGCTTGCTAACAAAATTACATATACGTTGCAAACGCCACTTTGCCTATTTCATGTTTGTCTATCAAAACCGTTGATGTTAATATACACAATTTTGGTAATCAATTGAAGGCCACAACCAATTTGTTATCCAAACGTTAAATCAATTAATTGAAGGCAACAACCAAATTACTTATCCAAACGTTAAATTATAAATAAGCATGCTGTTTATAATCGAGTTGATTGCTTGATTTCATTATTTGATAATAATTTAATTCAACACCACTGTTAAGTTCGATTTCGAAAATCCGTATTTGACTTTTATTTATTTAAGAGTAATAATGCTCTTTGCATAAGGTTTTGTGGTCGTCTCTCCCAACTTGTACTAAATATAAATAAATAAACAAGCATGCTATTATTTTTTAAAAAAAATTAAAAATAAAATAAGCATGATATTGTATGTGACCCTCCCATTGCAATTACCTATTATAGAAATGTAACATCCTAACACACAAATTTATTAAAAACATTATATATATGTATGTATGTATATGTATGTATGTATATGTATGTATGTATGTAGGTGTATGTATGTATGTATGTGTATGTGTGTATATATTTATTTATTTATTGCTCGATGATATATAAAAAGGAAAATATAATATCATATGGGATAACATTTATATTTATAAATTCATATATATATATATGTGTGTGTGTGTGTGTATATATGTGTGTATATATTTATTTATTTATTGCTCAACGATATATAAAAAGGAAAATATAATATCATATGGAATAACATTTATATTTATAAATTCATATATATATATATATATATATATATTTTTTTTTTTTCTTTACCACATGTGAGATTCAAACTCGTAATCAACTAGCTTCAAAGTAATATATGATGTCAATTATTACTAAGTGATACATGATACTATTTTTTTTATTTTTTTTTAAATGATACATGATACTACTTGATACTAGTCATTTTTTGCTATAAATTTATGACTTAATAAAAAAGGATTATAAATTTGAAAACTCTCATTTTGAATTTAATACAGTTAAACAAATACAATATTTAAATTTATTTATTACAATATTTGACATACATTTTAAAAACAGGATTTTATGTATAAAAGAAAGGGGATTTTCTTTTATGTATGATAAAAAGTATACATGAATAATAATTTTTAAAAAGAAATTTGTGTATGGCAAAAAATTAAAACGGATCTCATCATATGACTTCAATTAGTGCAATAATTTTCAAGTAGTGAACAGTAAAAACAGAATTAAAATATTAAAAGAAAACACTCAAAATTATGTCATACATAAAATAATTCTTAAAAACTACAATAATTAAAATATACAACAAAAAAAAGTTACACCAAAATTCCCTTTAAAAAAGTACTGAATTTTCACTTAAATTGCCTCCCCTAAAGTCAAAATTACCACCTCTGTTCCCATAAAGATAACTCTGTCAGGAATGTAGTATTTTGATCTTAAATGGAAAAAACAAAAGATTACTTTTTTTTAAAACAACAAAAGATTACTTAATCGGGACAAAATTTAATATTTAAGTTTTAAATTAAAAAAACACACATTTTTTTTAAATTTAAAATTTAAAAATTTTAAATTAAAAAATTAGAAAATTTAAATTTATTACCTCGCTGCTAAATTGTTATTTTGGTTAGTAGAAAAACCACAAATTTAATTACTAATATAAACTTAATTTAACTAATTAAGATAACTATTCCCAATTGAAGTTTTAATTTTTTAAAATAAAAATTACAAATACCAATCAACAACTATATGAAGAAAAAAAATGTAAATCACGTCGTAATTCTCAACTAAAATAAAAATCTTTTTAACAACCAAAACTATCAAGAAAAATTAATAAAACCTCCACCATAATCTTACGTTAGTCATCAAATTAACAGATGCAATCTCCACTGTGTTGTTAAATTAAAAATTAAAATAATAATAATAATAGAGCAATACCTCTAGGACATTAATGTATGTATTAACTACCATAAAATTAAAAGAAAATTACTTTTTTAAATGTTTTTTTTTTTTTTTTGTAGAGAAAGGGAAAAGGACAAATTCCCAAATGCCTTTAAATATTGAAATTCTCTCACACTCAAAACACGCCCAGTTAACGCGCTCCTCCTCCTTCTTCCCTTTGTTACTCTGTATTTCCCTCTCTCATGTGGTGTCAATGGCTGAGATCGCCGACCAGACCTCAATCTCCGGCCAACCACCGCCACCGCCACTTCTCCTGCTCTTCTTTCAAAGACATTCAAGACCTCTATTCCGATTCCGATTCATTCTCCGATTCCCCTCCCAACTCTCCCAAAACCCCCTCCATCTTCCACCGCATCCGTCTCTCCACCTCCGTCCTCCTCCGCCGCCGCCTCCTCCCTGACTCCGACCACCGCATCGTCCTCTTCCACACCTCCATCTTCTTGAGTGTTAATAGCAAAAGTATAAGAAAACAAAAAAACATTAATTAATAATTAAGTTAAAATGAATTAATTATAACTATTTTACTGTTGATGAAATAGGAAGAAATAAAATGAATTCGAGTTCAACAATACATGCTTCATATTAGTGTTATGTTAACGATGATTAGTTTTATCAAAATGAACATAACTTAATTTGTATTTCGATATATTGTAGTTTGAGTTTTCCATCATCAATTATACTAAAATAAAAAAAATAACCGAAAAAATGGGGCTTCATTTAATATAAATAGTCAAGTTTGAACATTTTAACCAAAAAATTTGTAAATATTTAGTATAAAAACATTTTCAAACAATAACCAAAATAGTTTGTAAAATTTATTTTAATTTGTTGCTTAGACCTAAAGCCCCAGGATTAGGCCATTCAATATGTCATTCTACATTTTGGGCTTCATTTAATATTGAGCCCACAAACTTTGATAGACTATCTCACCAAATAGAAAATGTTGTTTTGTGCGCCATCTTCAATTTTGTGGTTCTTTATATGTATTTTCACGAAAGTAAATGTAGATATCATTAATTTCAAAATATTTCTAAAATTTAGCCATAATTTTACAATAGCAATATTCAATTGTGATCAAGTAAGATTCGAACAATTTAGAATAGTCGGACCCCTAAAATAAATTGAAATAATATATATGATACTAAATCATAAAATATTAATTTTTGGGAAAACATAACCCAGTTCAATCGTCGGAACATTTAAAAAATTAGTGTTCATTTTCAATTTCTTTTCTTTTTACTAAAAAAAAAAAACCAATCTTGAACAAAGTCAAACTGCAGTCAACTAAACCGTCCCGAACAAAAAGCCGGCTACCTAAACTCAAAAAGAACCACAGAGATATTTAAAACAAAACAAAAATCAGCCACAGAAAAGAAAAGAAAAACAATTATAAAAATAAAATGGCGCTAGAAATATTAATAATATTTAATGTAGTTAAGATTTGACTTTGTTTTCAAAAAGATAAGATTTGACTTTTCCTTTCGAATATATATATATATATATTTGTGAAAAAATTCTCTAAAATATGTGTTTATTTACAGGCACGCCAATAGCCTAATTTTTAAAAGAAAAACACGGGTACGCCAATTAAATTAGGTTTTGTTGCATGAAGAAATCAATTTCCACGCTTTTTTTTTTTTTTTTTTGTAATGTCAAATTAAAGGTTTAATTTTTAAATTAATTATTTTAGTCATAATTTATCATCTATTAACCATTTGGTATTAACTTTCAACTAACCGGTATGAAATGAAATGAATTTTATCTTTTGATAGTACCTTCTTATAAACTATTGTAGCTTAAGACATTTACTATTTTGATTATGTACTTCTAAATCTATTTTATTTTCGTCTACTTTCAAATATTCAACTTTAATTAATATATTTTTAAAAAATATATATATAAAAAACTAGTCCTCCAAAAAATATAAAGTTAATTTTAACCAAAATAGTTCAATAATATTAATATTGGTAGGGAATTTTTGGTGAATAGTAAAAAAAATCAAAATTTTAGAAAAATTAAATTTATAAATAATTGATTAACTCAAGAGCCACAAAACTAAGGGCAAGTTTGGGGTGGGGGTGAAACTGTGGTAAAGGGATGAGTTGGTTTCCATTCCTTTGTTTGGCCGCAGACTTAGGCAAGTCGGCCCAAGTCTGCGTGTAAGGCCCATACGTGTGAGTGGACCTTGAACCTCAGCTATTTTAACTATTAAGAAATAAAGTTAACATCTTCAACCAATTCATCCATTTAGCCTAATTGATTATAGTTATAATTATATGTTATTATAAAATACACTTTCTTAAGATTTTAAAATATATTATTTAGTCATTATTAATATATATATTTAAAAAAAAAAAAAAAAAAACTATTGAATCAATATGATTGTTTTATATTTCAATTTTAAATTTAATTTAAAGAATCAATGAAATAAAATAAAATTTAAAATTCCCATTTTTGTTTCAATATTGTTTTATTATTATGCTCTTCAAAAATATTAAGAATTATTATGTATTTGAAATTTATTATATAAAAGTATACATGATAAATATTGACTTCATAATTTATTATATAAAAGTATATATGATAAATACTTGAAATTTGTTTTATACCATGTATTTAAAACTAATTAAGTTTTGTTTGTATTTAAAAATTAGATATCATTACTAAATAATTAAACTAGTTACATTTTTATATTTTATTCTAAATCACTTGTTTTAAGTTTTTAAACTTAATTTTTTTTTTTTTTTTATGTATAACTTATTATAATCAAATTATTTTGGTTATTATTATTTAAAATATTAATTTTTATTATTTGAATTATTTCCAAGATAACCCAAATACATATTTATATACTTTATTTGGATGAAATACAATAATTATAAATCAATTAAGTATATTTATATAACTAATGAATTATGTTTTGATTGATTTAAAAATATATATCACTTCTAAATAATCAACTAGTTAAATTTTATTTATTTTAAAATAATATTTCATCGATAAATAAAAAATATATTAAATTATGACTATTATTTAAAAAAAAACTACTAAATGTCTAATTTTATATTTTAAAAAATAAAATGCATCTTTTTCCTTCCCACCTCACTAAACATAAACTTATTATCACTCATATTTCCTTCTCTCCCTACCAAACATTAACTTACTCTCACTTCTCTTCCCATTTCATCCCATTTCATTCCTTCGTAGCCAAACATGCCCTAATAGTTTTATTCAAGTGAAAGGATGGTTTTTCAGTTAAGTGATAATGGTTTCAATTAAATTAAACGGATTGAAAATAATGAAATGAGATTGATCGAAAACAATGAAACTTGAAATATTTTATGAAATATCTTTGAAGTTATAATTAAAATAGTGATAGTATAATTTGCTATAAACAACAAATTTCCACAATTTTATATAAGAAATGACAAAATGTAAATAAAATTATAAAATTTATAAACAAAAAAACTTAGGACAATTTTGTATGAAATTATTAAAAATTACTTGTCATAAAGATTAACCATTATGGAATGGCTCAAATGGTAAAAAATGACTTAGAATTAATTTTAATTTTTTTTTATCAAAATGAGCCTATATCAATTAGTATATCGCTTTTTTACTCCATTCCAACTCACTTTTCAAATAATTTTTTTCCAACAAAATTTTCTACAACTCCATTTATATATATATATCTTCCAAAGAACTTTATCTAAACTTGTTGATTTATGTATTATTGATTATTCCATTATTTTTCTCCCTCCAAAGAAGCTATAAATCCCAAAGTCAGGTCAACTAATAGAGAAGAATTGATTTAGACCCAGTCCAATTTCATCAACAATAGCAGCCTTAGTTTGTTCTTGGAATTAAAAGCTGCAGCTCCTACATGACGATTGGTTCATCTTGGAACGTGTCACAATCAGACGTTTTCAATTTTTAATTTTCACCAAGAAAACAGTCTCTGTTCGTGAAATTTAGACTCAGTCCTCCCACTCGCTCAATACTCTTCAATCCAATCGTTTTACACCCACTTGAGATTTTTTCTCTCCATGTGTTCTTTTCGCCCCACAAAATTTCCAAACCTCTGAAAGAGACTGCCCAAGATGAAATGGTAATCGAAATGGAAATGAACTACGCGTTTTGATTCAAAGTTTCTTTGGTTTTGCCTTTTGATCTTTGCCCATTTTGTTGTTTCGCTCGATTTGAAGTTTTGAACCCATTTGGTGCTTGATTTTGCCCAAATCTCTGTTGGGTTTGTGTTGGTTTTGGCTTTGGTTGAACTTTTTTGACATGGTTAAGGTTGAGAATCCGAGTTTTTATCGATTTCGGGTTTATGGGTTTGCTGTAATGAGTTTGCTGCTTCGGAGTTTTCATTTGTGTTGGTCGCTGAATGAAGAAGGTGAGTTCTTAAGCTTTTTATGTCATGTTTTGATGATTTTTTAAGGGGTTTTTGAGTTGCTTTGTGTGTTTTTTTTTGGATAGGTTTGACTCTTCTGAAGTTCAGAGAGGGAGTTGTGAATGATCCGTTTAGTGCTTTGTCAAATTGGAATGATCATAAAGATGATTCTAATCCATGTTTTTGGTTTGGAGTTGAATGCTCAGATGGGAAACTTGTAGCCCTGTATGTTTTTCATTCTGTTTTTTTTTTTTTTTAATCTTTCTTATGATCAAATGAACAAATTCTTGATCATAATATGGTATTCTTTATCTGGGTGGTAAAATTTATATTAGTTTTTCTATGAAGTTCCCTCTATAGATGATTTTGAAGGGGAAGTACTTGATATGTAGGAATTTGAAAGATCTTTGCCTTGAAGGAACACTTGCTCCTGAGCTCAAGAACTTAGTCCATATAAAATCTATGTAAGAACTTAGTTCCTTGATCTAAATTAGTGTTGTCCTTGCTGGTTTTGTTCTTTCTTCATCGGCAAACTGTCGGCGTCTGTCTCGTCTTGCAGTATTTTGCGAAACAATTCGTTCACTGGAACCATCCCTGAAGGATTAGGAGGACTTGAAGAACTTGAGGAGCTAGATTTAGGATACAACAATTTCATTGGGCCACTTCCAGCTGATCTTGGCATTAGCCTCTCACTGGGAATCCTGTATGTTTGGCTTCAACAAATTGAGAGTTAGCTTTTCTGTTTAGCTGTTCTTCCACTTCTGTAATCACTTATTTTGTTTGTTTATAAATCTATTGTAGTCTATTGGATAACAATAAGGATCTTGGTAGCTTAACTCCTGAAATTTATCAGCTTCAATTACTTTCTGAGTTTCAAGTTGATGAGAATCAGCTGTCTAACACAGTTGAAGGATCATTATGCAACAAGGAATCCATTTCATGGTATGTCACCACAATTCATCTGATCATCAGTGTAGGAATTTTATTATGCACATTTTGGTTGATTTCCATCATGGGAAACTTGAAGAAAACTGCCATGATTAGAAATGTTATTTGAAGTTTGAACTACTTTTGTGTGTTTTGGCATCTTCCCCTTTTTTCTTGTTTCGATAGCCATGGTAACAGTTTCACCAATCAATGCAAATGTTTTCGTTTCCTATAAAAAAAGTGTGCAGGATAAATGGATTACTTCCTTCTACAACGTGTACTTTAGAAATCAAATCGGTCTTTCTTCAATTCTTATGGTTGTTCAGTCAATGTTTATGGTTTGACAATGAGCTTAATTTGATTGTATGCTTCATTTTTGCTAGTGGCGCTGTTCAAATAAAAGACAGTAGAGGAAGAAGACAGCTCCGAGCAGAAGCTACTCAAATTGGAATTTTGCCTCCAACAACACCATCACCGCCACAGGGCAATGTCTCTGTCTCTGGTCCACCTTCTCCACCTTCTCCTCCAACCCAGCCGCCTCCTTCAAACCCCCCACCCGGACCGCCCCAGGCGTTAACTCCCCCCCAGACGCCTTCAAACCCGCCACCACCACGCGGGAATTCGTCTTCGGTCGGTGTAGTTGTAGGAGCAAGTGTAGGGGCTGCAATAGTTGTTTTGGCAATTGGCATTGCCATTTATCTCTGGAACAGAAATAAAGCCACTGTCAAACCCTGGGCGACGGGATTGAGCGGACAGCTTCAGAGAGCATTCGTTACTGGTACTCTTCATTCTCTAAAAAGAACGAGCAATCTAGTGGTTTCGTTGATTGGCTAGTTTTGGTTTCTGATTAGATATACCAATTTGAAACTGATTAGCTAGTCTTGGATGAAACAACTGTTTGGAGTATACACAAATTAGCAGTCTCACATTGACTAGAGCACATCTTCATTGACATAAAGCCTTTTGGGTGAAACAAAAAACAAAACTATGAAGACTTTTGGTGAGCGACAATATACCAATGTAAAGATACTTGGAGGGTTGTTATGCCTAACAACCAGTACCACCTGTCAGTTGAAAGCAAAAAGTATCTATCAATCATTTAATCTGTGTTTGGTTGGTGATAAAAAAAAATGAGGATCTATAAACAAAGAGATTGAATGGAATCCAGAGTTTAGTTTGCTATAGATTTAAGAATCTGAAAAGACAATAAACGTATAAACTTAAAAATTTCCATATTTTGGGTCATGGTGTCATACACTATTCAACTACTGTTACAAAATGTATATATTGTTTTTGATATCTATGACTGTTCGGGGCAGCTTGTGCGCACCTTGACTATTGTCACGAGACATATTGTCTGATCCTACGACATTTAGATGTCATGGAAATTCGTAGTAAATAAATCGCTAGGTAGGTGGTCATGAACCCATCACCTCTTAGTTCTCCAAAATCCTCTTGACCACTAGGCCACTCCATGATGGTTAATCTACCCAACAAAATTCAAATAATTCATTTGATTAAGTGAATTCGGATAAGATACTAAACAAACGCTTAAGAACCCAGATAAACCATCACATTTTTTTACCCTGTTTATCAGGGGAATTGAGGCAGGTGTTTCTTTGAAGCTTCTGAATTCATGTTCTTCACAATATCCACCCACATTGTCTCTATGCATGCTTTAATAAAACTTCAATAGAAATATGAATTATGGCAACAACCATTTATCATCCGGTTTTACTTGGATAGATTAGATATAGCAATTATGTCAACATCTTGTTGTTACTAACTGGTGGGATATGTTTTTCAGGTGTGCCAAAGCTGAAAAGATCAGAGCTTGAAGTATCTTGTGAGGATTTCAGTAATGTAATCGGTTATTCACCCGTAGGCCCCATGTATAAAGGAACATTGTCGAGCGGGGTCGAAATAGCAGTGAACATCATTCCAGTGAAGTCTTCTAAAGATTGGTCAATGGCATTGGAAACTCAGTTCAGGAAAAAGGTAGATGTTATAACAATTCCAATGAACCACATTTCCTCTTAGCCAAGTTTGATGTTTCTAATTGTTCGAATTACCTTGTTGTAGATCGATAGGCTATCGAAGATAAATCACAAGAACTTTGTCAACCTTATTGGGTATTGTGAGGAAGAGGAGCCCTTCAGTAGAATGATGGTTTTTGAATATGCTCCGAATGGAACACTATCTCAACATCTTCATGGTAAGAATTGGGCGGCCATATGCTCGTATTCCATCATTTTTTTTTTATTTAACAAGGTAGTTCCTATCCAGATAGTTAGGATTTGGGGTAAAATTGTTCAGTTTACTTACTATAACCAGCTTGTATTCGAATGACTATATTACGATAATGAAGTCGGTTTTCACTTTCAGTAATTAAGAAGTGATACTGGGTTCAATACATGATAACCACCGGCCTAAGAATCAAATTCTTATAGATTTCCTTCACGTCCAAATTTTGTAGGGTTAGGTATCTCAAAAATAGTCGAGGTATGCATGAGCTGGCCTGACAATCATGGATATAAAAAAATGAAAGAGATAATGAAGTCCATTTTAGCTTGAAACTAAGTCTAGCTCGTTAACATGGTGGAAAAACCAAGTTGAAATATAGTTCATTCATTAACCATCATAGATTGACCTAATGCCAAGTGGTCTAATCAAGACTTTGGAATCATAAAATGGTTAGAGGGAATAAGTTTAAATTTATGATGACCCATGCCCACCTACTAAGAAATTAATTTTTTACGAAATACCTTAACAACCAAATATATTAGAGCTAGTCAATTATCTTGTGAGAATAGTTGAAGTACTAATAAACTGACTCAGACACTCGTAAGTTTATAAAAAAAAAAAAGGTTAATTTATGGATGGATGCAACATGGGATTTGTCTATGTTCTTGTTCCTTCCTTTTGAGAATGACATAGGAGTTCTTTTCGCCACATTGTTAATCACGACCATGTTCGATTTAAGCTACTATAGTTTCTTAGAAACTTGCTCAAGTTTTTATTTGTTTTGCTCTGCAGATAAAGACTTCGAGCACTTGAACTGGAAGATGCGAATGAGAATAGCAATGGGCATGGCTTACTGCCTCGAATATTTACACCAGCAACAGAATGCGCCTCTAATCCAACTCAACCTCACCTCATCTGCTGTCAATCTGACTGAGGATTACGCAGCAAAGATCGCTGAGTGCAGTTTGCAAGACAAAATCGTCGCAGACGGGTGGATCCACACCAGTGGACATCTCTTAAACATTTCATCAGGAATTCCAGAAAGCCAAATCTTCAGCTTTGGATTAGTATTGTTAGAACTAATGACAGGTAGAATTCCCCATTCAGCAGAGAATGGTTCACTTGAAGAATGGGCAATGTAGTACTTAAGACTCGACAAACCACTCAAGGAGCTTGTCGATCCGACTCTCACCTCGTTTCAAGAGGAGCAGTTGGAGCAGATTGGTCAGTTGATAAAATCTTGCTCGCATTCCAATCCGGAGCAGAGACCAAAAAGGAAGCTCATCACTGCAAGGTTGAGATTAATAACCGGGATAGCCCCGGATGAAGCGATCCCGAGGATTTCTCCTCTTTGGTGGGCTGAACTCGAGATCGCGTCAGAAGGATAATGAAGCATGGAGTCTGGTTTGCCGTTGCAAGTATGAGCCAGAGCTTCTTTTCTGCTGGATGATAGTGTAAATATTATCAGTTTAGATGTTTTGCTTGTATGTATGTGATATACAAGTTTTAGGCTCTTTATTTACCTTTTTCATGTTGTGAATACTGTTGTCAAACATTAAAAGTGCATATCAAAAGGCACACTGATGTTATTATACAAATGAAGGATTCAAATTCTTCTTTTGTTTGATATCAGAGATCAAACCTTTCATACTTTCATATTTTATGCTGCCTATCCCACACTATTTTGTTAAAGTACTTTTTATTCCACCAAGGGTTAAAATGTCATTAAAAAGATTAAAAATAGTATGATGAAAAGCAACCTCATTCGTTGCATCCTAAGTTTAGGTACTTTTAGTAACACTGGAGGTACAATAGGGTAAAAGCATGTATTTCATAAATTATATAAGCTAAAAAGTGAAATTGTTAAGTGTTACAATCAAATATTTTATTACTCGACTTTAATTTATGTTTAGTTCATCAATTAATACAATCAAAAGTTATGAATTTAACTAATTACCAAGTAATTAATATTTTTATTGGTTTCTTAGATATCTAAATATTGCAGAGTTAAATATTATGCTCATAATAAAAATCAAAGTGTGCATAAAGTAATGTGAACTAACAATTTAAAAATTAAATAAAATTAATTGGATTTTCACATTTGTGAGAAAACAACGAGGTTTTTATATTTTTAAAAAATTATATATAATTAATTAGATTTTCATATATTTGAGAAAACAGCGAGGTTATTATATTTTTCAAAAAAGAAAAAAAAAAGTTGTTATTGACCAATCTAGAAAGAAAAAAACATAAAAAGAGTTTGATTAATTCTTTTTTAATTGTATAAAGAGATTTGAACTCATAATTAATTGATTATCACATAAAACAGTCTCTTGAGTATTACTCTATTTGGTTTGTATTGATTAAATTGTTGTGATTTAGTTATAATAGATAAGCTGGCTATTATTTTAATTATTTTTATAATAATATTTCGTTTGTAGTTTATCATACGATGACTATTAAAATGTACAAATAATTTTGCTTAACCTAATTATTTGATAGTAATTTTAAGAAATCATTCAAATTTTAGTTCGTATAAAAGAAAATAACAACAAAACATAAAACATGATGTAGGGAAGGATAAAATTCATTTTAAATTAGTTGAAGAAGATGGCATAATAAAATGAAAATTATTTTGATAATTTATTAAATAATTTGCTTTATTGTCAATCGTTTGTTCTCTACAAATAAAATTAAAAAGCGATTTTTCTTACCTTATTTTTTCTTTCCTTTTTATCTTTATAGACTACATTTAAAAAAAAAAAAAAAAAAACAAACAAACAAAAAAATCCAACTTAAGAAAAATAAAAGATTTCGTTAAACAGTAATACGATCCGAAGGGCATCTAAACGGCCACGTTTTGCCGCCCAAAGTCAGGACAGCGTTTAAAATACCAATCAACAAAACTTTTCGTTGTCGTGGAGTCCACGTGGCATTTCTCCAAGGGCAAACTAGGAAGAAGAAAAAAATGAAGGAAAAAAATTTAATAAATAAAAATATCAAAAGGCATATCAAAACAAAAAAGAGGTGAACATTTTTACATTGTCAATTACGACACGTGTCAAAATCAAGTGCATTCACGTGGCCGCGTTTTTTACCAATGATTCATACTTGTCAACGGCGGATGTTGGTACGGCCACCATGGCTTTCACAGCGTCCGTTTGATTATGAACCGGCAACAAAATGCAATATCGGTCACTACAGACCGGGCCCACTTGAACCGGTCGGCCCATTCCAAAATCAACCTTCTCTAACCCCAACCTCGACCACTGTGAAAGTATAAGAACTCCAACCAAATCGGGACACGCTCTCGACTCGCTCACTAACTCGGCCACGTGCCTCACGTGCTCGTCTCCGACTCTTTCTTTCGCCATCTTCACTAAACCGGCGGCGTGGTCGAGCTTCTTCTCCGACAGCTCGCCGGCGGCGGCCTGAGCGCAGCCGAGGACGAAGGCGTTGCCGTAGTAGCCGGCGGGGAGATTCGGTTTGATTCGTTTCCGTACATTAACGCTAAACAGAAGCTTCAGCGTTTGATTCGGAGGGAATTTCAAGGATCTAGCCCAGCTCCGCCATATATGGGCGGCGAGAACTTCAAACGCCGTAAACGCCGCCTCTCCAGGGCGGCGCGTGGATTGAGCGAGTGACTTCAAGCGCGTGAGATGCGTTTTCCCAAACGTAACAGCGGTCGGAACGAGCGGTTCGTCTGTGAACCGGGACATGAACCGGCAGAGATCGGGTACACGGTGGAACTCCGGCGGCGGAGGTGAAGATCCACCACGGTGGCGAAAATGGGGTTGTGGGGTCAATAAATGCCGATCCCAAATCGGCGTTGGTTTCAATTCGGCGGCGTCTCCGAGTCTCCCGGCAGCCAACTCGGCGAACGAGTTGAGAAACTCGGCGCTGCCGATCCCGTCGCATATACAATGATTAAACCCAACTCCAACTGCAGCCGCTCCATCCTTAAGCCACGTCAGCTGAACAACCAATGGCGGAGATCCATCTAAAACATCCTCCACAGAAAACGACAAAAACCTACGCCACTCCGCGACGGAGCGCGGCGGCCGGTCAAAGTCCGCCGCCGAGTAGCAATCGGAAACCGCATCGACAAAAAGCACCCCCTGAGAGCGGCAAACCACCTCGAGACCCGACCCGCCGGGTCTCTCCCTGACCCGCCCCGAAAGCGGGAAGTACAAAACCAAAAGCTCCGACAAGGCAGTTCGAAAGGCGGAAGAAATGGCGGAGCGATCCGACACGTTAGAAGGACGGTAAATCAGAAGATACTCTATGGTGAATCGAAGGAAGAGCTGAGAATCAATGGCGGAGAGCGTGAGGACACGCGCCGGAGTGGATTCAACTGGAGTGATGACGTGTACATGTTTAACGATGACGGAATTGGAAGCAGCCATGGGAGAAGAAGAAGGAGAAGAGAAGTGGGGAAATGAGGGAAATAGAGAAGAATTTGGGGCGAATTTGAAGGGAACGTTTGGGGGAAAAAGAGAAAGAGAGAGAAATTGAGGGATTGATCACGAAACTGTAGAGGAAGAGAAGATTCTCGACGCTTGCGGTTGAGGGGGAAATTATTTTTCGACTACATTAAAGAAAACAAAAACATTGGTTTTTCTTTGTCTCTCACCAATAAAAAAAAACAACATGGTTGTAGATTCTGATTTCTGATACCCCTTTACTCTATATTTTTTTTGTAAATTATAAATTAGTGGAAAGTTGAAATTTATTACTTTTCAAAATTTAGAATTTAGTTAATTAATTTTTTAGTACAATGATCATGGTATTGAACTCCGTCATCAACAAATAATAAAATCATCACATCACCATCTCATTCTTGTAATTTAGTTTTAATAATTTTATAAAACTTATATATATTTTTTTTGTTATAGTTAGTTATTCATGTGCCAACAATAACGCTCTAAATTAAATGATTGATTGAATAAAAAAAAATTAACATTTTTTACATTTACTTAATTCCCCAACAATTATAAATAGCAAAATACTATTTTTAAAATTTTACAAAATCATAAAAACTAAATTTTAAAATTTAAAATTATATGAACTAAATTCAAATTTTCATCAAAACATAAGAACGTTTGAATATTAAAAAAAAAAAGTTTATACAGTTAGATAAGAATCATAAGATTTTGCTGTTTGAGAAATATGATTTTGCTGTCCGCTGCTAAATGTTTGACAAATTGTTCCTAAATAAATAAATCTCCCTTTTTTGTGTTCCTTCAATCCTTTCAGTAAATTCGTGATTTTTTTTTTTTTTGAAACGGTAAATTCGTGTATTTAACTGTGAAGGAAGGGAATAAACACTGTGGGGATATTGGAATTATTTTTTTCTTTTTCTTGGTAGGTTGGCTAAATACGATTCCGTACAATGTATATATTTTTATTATAATATATTTATATGGAGATTCAAATATTGAACCTAGATAAGGTTATTAATTGTTTATATTAGTACGCTATGTTCAACTTGGTACTTTTATTCATCTATATTCACACGTCAAAACAAGAATAATGTGTCAACAATGAATCTAAATCATAATTCATACATATCAATTGATTGTGGCTAAGTATTAATATAGGTATGTACATTTTTTAGTTTTTCCCCAATTAGTACATTTTTTTCATAGTTCAAATGATTTTATTAGTACAGTCACTTATTGGAAAAAAATAAAAACAAAAAAACAAATCAAATTTGTATTATAGCACTCACAATTTATACTAGTTTTATTTTTTATTTTTAAGTACAGATTGAGGGATGAGACCGTCAATTCTACACAAAAATAGGACTTCTCTAAAATAAATTAGGGCTAAATATTGATTTCCAAGATCAAATCTGTGATACCAAACAATAAAACTAACATACCACCAATTCTTTCAATATCAATAATATTAATAAAATTATTATTCTTAAAAAAAAAACAAAAAAAAAACTTTTGAGAATGTCAACAAAGTCACACGTGGATGAAAATAAAATCTCAAAATATTATACTTTTCTGTGTCCTTGAGCAATATTGGAAACGGTTTCTGAAAAATGAGAAATAAAGAATGAATTAGATTCAAAATAAAGATTTTAAAAGTGCAATTAAAATCATTTAAAGATGAACCAATTTTATTTAAAAAAAAAAAAAAACAACAATAATAATAATAATAAAAGGAAGAGAAAACAGAGCTTTTTTAAATAAAAGAAAAAGAGAGAGTTAGAAAACAGTGATACTCACAAGTGAAAAGGTGGGGACGGGGACTATGAATGCGATAGCAGTTGTGTAGCGTTTGGAATAATGTCTGTTTGTTTGTTTGTTTTTCTTATTTTAATAATAAATAAAAGGTGATTTTCACTGGACATTCCATCGGCCCCACTAATTAATTTTCAATGGCATTTTGGGAAACGTTCTCCTTTCTTTTCCTTTTTTTTTCAAATTAAAATATTATTATAGTTCATATTTTTCTTTCTTTTTTTCGTCTTTTTTAAATAAAATAAGAGTTAAATATTACTTTTTAAGATAAAATTTGTGATTATAGATTTCAAATATTATGTCAAACAAGATAACTACAAATAAATGAGAGTCAAATAAAATAAAATGTATAATTCATGCTTTTTTGTTGCTTCGGGGGTATTTGTTATGCGGATTTCAACCAGCTATTACATTCATTCTTCAAAATAATTTAATCCAAACGAGCTATTGTAATCATACAAAACAATCATTCATTTTAAAACACTAATTTTTAACCACTCATTTCAAATCAATCAATCAATCCCACATTTTTAAACCATTCAACATATAACTCATCTTCCAAAATTTCAATCCAAACTAGTTTTTTCATACAACTCCTCCACCAAAATCATCATTCAAACGAGTTATTGTTTCTAACTTCTCCAGAAAAAAACTTCATCCAAATAAACTATTGCACACATCCCAATTTTTAATTTTTCAAAATAACTCTTCATTCTAATCACTCTTACAAATTCTTATCCAAACAGTCCTACATTTTGGAAATTATAATATATTGATTATCAAATCAGTTAACTTCAATTTTTTATTTTGATATTGGGGAAGAGAGACTACAAACTCTACACAAATATACAAAATCTCAAATAAGATAAAAGGTAGATGTCAATATTTGAGATTGAACATGTAACTATCAAGTTGAAATGGACCATACCAAACAATATAATTAACACACTACCAACCCGTTCAGTGTTAACTTCAATTCTTATTCAAGTTCCTTTGTTATTTTTCGTGGTAAGCTTTGAAATATTTAATTTTAATTTGAATATGTTTTTCTTGTATTTTCTAATTTTTGTTATTTTTAATAAGTTTAATTTTTATGTTAATGTTTCTTATAAATTTACTTTATGTTAGTTTCACCTTACCCATTTTTAAAACATTCAATGTTGGTCATTTCTTATATTAACATTATTATTATTTAATTGCTTTAAAAAATAATAATATCATCTAATCGATATCAAAAAATATATATCATCTAATCAATTTCAATTAAAATTAGCTTTAAATTTATCATATGCATTAATTTTAATCTCTTTTAAGCTTAAGAGGAGTTAATGGTAATATTATAAAAATCAAATCATGTGATTTTTTTTTTTCTTCTCTTTTTGGGAGGGAATGCCGCTGCTTAAATTGACCTTTGAATTTCCCTCCCCATGTGACTTGTTTGATTCCCTTTCCCTTAACTCTTATGAACATAACCCTCTCTTTTTTTCTTCTTTATTATGCTTTATTTGTTTTTTTTTTCCCCCAAAAAACGCTTGGAATAAAATTTCATGTGATGTTTGTTTGAATTCTGTTCACCTAAATAGTTTTTTTTTTTTTTTTTTTTTTTTTTTTTTTGTTCTTCTATTTCAAACTATTTTTGTAAGTTTCGAAAGTGGCCTTTAAATAGGAATAACATCAGGATGAAGCAGAATTTCTATCCTCAGTCTCCATATCATTCTTTGATTGCAAATAATTGGAATGTGCTCATAGATTCTTCCCTAGATATTTTGGATGTATTCATTATCTCAATCTTCATCTTCCAAAGTAGATTGACAAAAAAAAAAAAAAAAAATCTCTAAGTTAAATTAAGAACTCTTCTCTCATCTAAGGAAGACCCCTACAACAAAACAAAGAGGAAAAAAAAAAAAAAAAAAAAAAAAAGAAGAAGAAGAAGAAAAACAAAAACAAAAGAAAGAGAGTGCCATTACCATTTTTTAAAACATCACCATTTACAAGTTTATAAAGTTTTAAAATAGACAACTTAACTAAATCTTACACATCAAAATTCACTCCCTTCTTGCCAATAACTACTAAAAAAAAATTTTATTTTATTTTTGAATGAAAAGTAGTCCTCTCTCCTTTTCTAATTATTCTCCTTTTTTTTTCAAAAGATTATTAGTGACAAATATGAGATTCCATTGATCAAATAGTACGTAATAAAAATAAAAATAAAATTAAAATTCTATAAATAACAATTTTTTGATGAAAATTTGTGCATATTAAAAAATTGGGACAAGTTTAATAAAAAGGTGAAAAAATTCATACGAATATATAATTTTTAATTAATGGCACAATCAACCTTCAACGAGTGTCACAGATAATCTTCAGTCAATATAATATTAAAATCAGTGTTACATATAGTTTTCAATCAGTGTCACAAATCATTTTCAATAAATGCAGCACACAGTCTTCAATCAAGAGATAATGAATGATAAAATTGGAATATGCAAAAAAACGTCCAAAATTCTGCTATGGTTTAAACATTTATAAGAAAGTGTTATAATTAAAAGAGCAATACTTAGCCTTCTAATGATTGAGTAGTTAAGTTCTACTTATATGGGTATGTGTCATCCTTTGGTGCCACAATTTTTCTTTTTTTTTTAAAAATTTCTTTATTAATATTTTTTGTTTATAAATTTTATGCATCGAATGGTATAACTTACCTTCCAAATAGGACTTGTCTTCTCATTTATGAATAAACAAATATTATTCTAATTAAAATAGACAATGTTATTTTTTTTTTTTTTTTTGACAAACCTAACTATAATATATTTGAATAAAAACATACCGTTGGTTTTACTAATTTTTCACAACTACACCATTTATTTATATTGTGCATTATTCTGAATATTGTTTTTTCTTAATTAATTTTTATATGAAATAAAGTTTATGGGTATGACTTGCTTGTCTTTAGAAATACATGCTTATTATTTTATTTGTAAAATTGTTAAGCATATATATTAGGATATTATTCACACACATTTATATACATCCACATAATAAGAAAAGAAAGAAAGAAAAAAAAATGAGGGAAACAAATGAAAAGGTATTCGACATGCGTCATTTTTGCAGTGTTATTATATAATTTTAAGTAGTGACAAATTAAGATTAAGTATTCTTAGAATTTATGATGCATAAACTATTCTTTGTGTTTAATAGATTTCCTCTTTTATCTATGGAATTATTCTTTGCATTTAGGATAAAGAATTGATTTGTTCGAATAATTTTCTTTAATTACGGATATACTTTTTTATTCTTCGTCAATATGCACGAAAAATGTGATCGCAATTTAAAATGCAAATCAATTAGTCAACCATAGTAATGTTTTTTGCAAAAGAGGAAAGCATTACTTTCTCTTCTTCTTTTTTCTTTCTTTTTTTTTTTTTTAATAAAAAAAATAGATATCTTCGAAAGGCCTCCGATCCAATACCATGCGGGAAATTGTTAATGGTTGTATCTCTTTATTTTGGTCACCAAAAATTATTATTTGGATAATAAATAATTATAATTATGATTTAATATATTGTCCGATGATTCATCCTATGTTTAAAGGTTTTCATTAACCTTCACCTCCTCCAAAATACAAATAGTTATTAAAAAATAAGAATCAAATATCAATTTTCGGATCAAACTCATAATCATAGTGTTGAACATAATTTTTACTATCAAAAAATGAAATAATTTGACCATCGTTCCTTTTGGAATTATTATTGATCATTAACTCATTGATAACGTAATGTCAAATTAATCCATAATTTCAGTGGGATCATGTATAACTTTGTAATCAGTCGATTATGAGTTTGAATTCATTTACCTTAAATATTATTGAATAAAAAAGATGAGAAATGCTTAGAAATTCAATGAAAAAAATAAAATTAAAACCTGCAAAAAATAAGTTTCAAAAAAAATAAAATAAAATCATATTGTAATTTTTATTCTTCCTATAACTAACTTGCGTGATGGGATATTGTGGTTTGTTTTCATCTATATTAAAATACTATTTTTATTCCATCTAAATTGGAAAATAATTTGAAATGAGAAATTAAGAAATAAAAAAAACGAGAAAGATGATTTTAAAAAAAATAAGAAAAAAATAATGGTAGGGGCGGAGGAGCAAGTGGAGGCGGTGGGCCAACGGTGGTTGTTGGGGACGGTGGAACCCATCGGAGATGAAGATGACTCCAAGAGATCACATAAAGAAATAATAATAATAATAATAATAAAACTCTTCATTTTCTCCCCTTTAATTTTTTTACTTTTTCATTTTTTGCACTTTGGGATATTCCATATTCTATAACTCACCTTTGGCTTCCCAACAAAATTTCTTTAACTTTATAAAGTTCTCAATGCAACTTGAAATATATATA
>JBBMKA010045454.1:0-20551 GCA_037833695.1 Sechiopsis laciniata | reverse complement strand
TTTTGAGGTTATTCAGTAACTTGTCTTGCATGTTTTCATTTTATCTGATTTACTCCCATGCATGTTGAGTAAGGACCAGTTTAGGACCACTTTTCGGGTCGGGTCTTTACAGCGATCGCAGCCCAGCCGGCGGCACAGCCATGCCGCATCGCCCCGCACCCCTTCGCACAGCCTCACGCACATGCTCGCCGTGGAGCCTTGCCCGTGTCGCATGTCCTTGCTTATGCACAGCCCGTGCATAGCCTTGCCATGTCCCTGCCGCAACCAAGCCATGTGGTGCCGAGGTGTCCGTTCGGGATTTGGGTAACCTCTTTCCCGAGTCCCTATTTTTTATAGAATCGCCTGTTGTTTATTATTAATTATGTTGGTGTTTTACCTAGGTTGTTAGATATCTATAGCTCAAAGAGCAACGTATTATTTGTTCTTCTTTATTTCAGGTAAGGGTTCCTTGTCGTGAGTTGTGTGGACCCTGCGTGAATGTCACTGATTGTATGCTTGTTTACTTGCTTTACTGTTTTACGAGCATGTGTTAGTGGATAGGTTCTTATGCAGATTGGCTTGTGTCGATTAAATGTAATGTTTCTATTGTGTTGGAACCTTGTGAATAATCTGTTAGGCCATGGCATGTAGAATGGAAGTAAATTGAGGTTGTAGTATCCTGTTAGGGTATCTTATATGCATGTTCGGTGACTGTTGGTTTGCTGTTTAGAATTTGTCCTTTCCATTCTTAGTTAGAGTTATACAAGTTGTCATTATCTAGAGGCTGAGAGTGGACATGACGTATGATGCAGGTCGGGACCAGTGAGGATTAACTTTTCGCCCTTGGCAGTCGGGTGTGGAGTAGCTATCACCTGGACGTAAGCTTAGTCTGTAGCCTGCTAAAGTGGGGTCCTTTCCTTGGGACGACCTTAGCTTCAGGCATTGGTGTGAACAGGCTGCCACAGTTCGGTGCCGAGGGCCTCCCACCAACTGTGGATCAGTGGATACCTTTTTGAGTCTTGTTAGGCATGCGTACCTGGATCGGTGTATTTTATGCAGGCCTACATTTATCTAGTTTGCAGCAAAATACGGTGTGCGCGCACACACATTAGAGTTCGAGAGGATGACTTCCTCGGGCTAGTGTCGTCAATACACCATTCTTGTCCAGTTTAGAGGTACATGCTTGGGTACTCTCTCAAGTGTTCAGGATCAGTTAGAGAGCTGATCACTTAGCCGAGAGTTAGAGACTCTCGAGGTTTGGAAGTCATGTTGATGACTCAGACTATGCTCTTGTTGATAATCTATAATGCTTGTATGCTAGAATGCTAGATGATGTGGCTTTTACGTTCTGTACCCCAGCTGGAGATTCTTAATGAGTGCCATTGTACTCACCGTTATTTCTGTGGTTTTCCACCAGATAACTTGGGACAACACCGGGATGGCTAGAGGAGGAGCTGGATGATCTTGGGCATCCGCTGTTTATCTATTCGTTTTGTTGTCTTGAATTCAGCATGCAGGATAGACTTTTACTCATATTGGATTTCGTGTTTTTAGAATGTTTTAAATAATCTCTGGCTAGAGGCTCAACTCTGTTTTATTTTTATGGATTGATTTGTAAACTGTTTTTGGATTAACAAAGCAAGCATTTATTTTCAGTTTCCTATTTTAAAATTGTGGATGTTTAATGTATTTGAACCATACATGTTGAGTAAGAACTGGGTTTAGGACTGTTTAGAAGTCGGGTTCTTACAATATACACCTAACTTCACCCCTGTGTTAGGAAAAATGACTCTCCAAATATCTTAATATTAAAAGAATATTGTTTAATTTAAGCATATACACTTTTATAATCACTTTACTTTTGATTTTACTCAAAATACAAATTTTTTATTCAAACCACTCACGGATTCTATGAATATGGCTAAGTCATAGTTACCATTCTGATACCACTTGTTGAGGACGATAAAAGATCATTGACAAACTCCACGTTGATATGATATTGGGGTAGAAGCCTTTATGACTTTATTTTTAGTTTCATAAAAAAAAAAGTCTCATACCATTGGAGTGTTGAATAAACTTAATTGTAATGGATTTTGGAATAATTGTTATTTGAGGAATTAATGGGTAGACAATTAAGGAATTAATGGGTTGTCAATTTAGGAACTAATTAAGGAATTAGTGGATCTTTGTTTTACCAATTAGTGGGAAAGTTTTTTGTAAGAAATATTTATGGAAATAGCCTTGGAGGCCATGTTTGTAATAGGCTATAAATAGGGTGCTCATTGAAGAGAGCAAAGTATGGAAATTAAAAGAGAGAAAAGTGAAGAGAAAATTGTACTGAGAGAAAGTGTTTGAGAAATAAAAGAAAAGTGTTTATAGAAGTTTGCGAGTGTCTTGTTTTTCAATCTCGAAGCGAAAAGCTTGCGCGATTGTTTGTTTATTTTGTTTGTTATTCACATTTAGTTTCTAAAAATTGGTATCAGAGTCGATGGCAAACGTAATGGGTCAAATGTCGCTGCCACGATTGACGAAGGCAAATTACGAGAATTTGAGCATCTAGATGAAAGCTTTTCTTGGATCTTATGATGCATGGGATGTTGTCAAATAAGGTTTCAAAGAACCAGAAGACACTTCAGCTTATAATGCAAATCAAGTCAAAGCGTTGAAAGAGAAGCGATCGAAGGATAAAATGGCATTGTACATGTTGTTTCGAGTAGTTGATGAATCAGGCTTTGAGAAGATTGCGAGTGCAACTACTTCAAAAGAGCCGACTGAGTCAAGAAAGTGCGTCTTCTAACTCTTCGCAGCGAATCTGAGAACATAAAGATGAAGGAGTTACAAAGTGTATCTGAGTACATCACTCGTGTGCAGACAGTGGTGAATCAAATCAATAGTAATGGAGAAAAGATAACAAATGAGCAAGTTGTGGAAAAGATTTTGAGATCATTGACGGATAATTTCGTGAATGTTCTATGCACAATTAAAGAGTCAAAGGATCTTGCGACGCTCACCGTTGATGAGCTTGCTGGTTCTCTTGAGGCACACGAGAAGCGTAAGAACAAGAAGAAAGAGGAAACGCTAAAGCAAGCACTTTAAACCAAGGCATCAATCGAAGATGAAAATGTACTCTATTCTAAACAATTTTGGGGTAGTGGTCGCGACCGTGGAGGTCGTGTCGCAGTAGTTAAAGTGAAAATTATGATGCAGAGAAGGGACATAGGAGTCAAGAAAATTGGCGCAGAAGAGGAAGCGATCTAGGAAGAGGCAGTCGATCGAATCAGTCCAATATTGAATATTACAAGTGTCATTAGTCACTATGCGAGTGATTGTTATTCTGAGAAATGCTACAATTGTAGTAAAGAAAGGCATTTTGCAAGAGATTGCCTAGCGGAGAATAAGGTTGAAGAAACAACCAACTTGGCATTAAAAGGCAATGCGAATGAAGGTTATCTATTGATGGGGAATAAAGAAGGGAGCGACAAAAATGACACTGTGTGGTATCTCAACTAAAGGGCAAGCAACCATATGTTCGGACACGAGCATGTGTTTAAAGAGATGTGGAAAATTGAAGATGGACATGTATCTTTTGCGATGCGTCAAAAGTAAAGGTCAAAGGCAAATGTACGATTTCTTTTGTGCAAAAGGATGGCTTGACAGGGTCAATCCAAAATGTTTATTATGTACCAGATCTCAAAACAAATATCTTGAGTTTAGGGTAACTCACAGAGAAGGGTTACTCTATATTTTTGAAAAACCGGCTATTTGATCGGTGCGATTCCAATGCTAATATAATGTTCAGTAACTAATTCAAAGTCAACTTATGCTAAGTGTAACTCGGAATCACTTACGTGCAAGTATACGCGGTCGGAAATTATAACAAGTAATAAGTATATAAATTCATCGATCTCATAGGGATTGATGTCTAGAGCTACCACTATTAAGATAAGAGTCGTGCAGAAAAGTAAAGCATGAGTTGTATAAGTTGTTGAATTGTTTGAAATTGAATGCTTAAATAAATATGGTGTTGAGACTAAAATAAATATGATGCAATGAGTAATGATAACTAACAATCCTAGAAAATACTAAGCGTGCGGGCTAGTCAAAGAGAATTTTGCTTCCCTAAAAAATAAGTACTTCCGCAGTTAATGATTTATGGCAGAGCCAGCTTCCGCTGCGAACTCCGTACTAGTAACAGGGCGACGTAAACATTTAGTAAGGTTATTCCTAATACTTTAAACGGTCATGAAAAGACTTTCACACAACCTAATGTAGCATACTAGGTCAACGTGTGGCTTCTTCTTCCGAACTCACCACAGGGTACATGCATGGGTAGCTAATCAACGCACATATATATAAAATAACATGCAGCAGTTTAAAACTCAATGACCTATGCTCCTAGCATACTTCTATTCATGAAGAATTAACAAAAACTACTACAGCGTAACCATAGAGATAAACATCAAATAGAAGTTAAACCAGACGATTTTATAGCAACTATGAAATGTTTAAAACTACAAGCTACTCCTAATAAAATAGTAAAATAGAATTGGCACGGCTGAAGATGTGTTACCCCCTTGTCATTGGCTTCTACGAATACCACCATTTTCTTCTCTCCATGATAGGCTTCATGGCCAATCGACCAGCTCACCCTTTTCGGCTCTTTGTCTTGGTATTTATATAGTTGATTTACTTGGCCGACAAGTTGAGGTGAGCAGTGAAATCTTCATTAATGCAGGATTTCTTGATTTCGCTGAAATTTATTTGATTGATCTGCCTTAATTACTTATTGACTCTTGATTATTTCCTTATTAGCGTGTCTTTCCCAAACGTGTTTTCATTTTGAATTCTCGCCTTCTTGTGCTGCTGATCATCATTCGCGTTGATTGTTCTTTCTGCGGAGTAGCTTTATATGTCCTACCATTAGCATTGATTTAGCGCAGTTTACTCAAGATTTATGCTAAAAACACGAAAGTGCGCTTTTGATGCTAAATTATGAATGCATACTGATTTCTATGTTCTTTCATCGCATTTGTTCTGTTAGCACTCATTTTTTCCCTTTATTTCTAGAATAATGCAAACTAAGACAGCCTAAAATATGCTCTATTTGAGAGTTATCAAACCCTCAAACTTAAATCATTGCTTGTCCTTAAGTGATGCATAAACGCCTAGTTATCGAATCCTAGTTATTTCAGTATTTTCACTCTTTTCGATCCATTTCCACAATTCTTATCGTATATCATATTCTCAATGAAAAACTTCTTTCTCTTGTCAGTTTTCAAACTTTCCTATAGATTCAGGTTTAAACTTAAAATCCTCCTTATCATGACTGACAGATTATTCCTCATCGTAAGTATTTCTCATTGCTCAATCTATTGTATCGCAATCACTTCTAGTCTAAGTTTGCCTAACTTACTCTGCTAAGGTGGTTTATCCAGGCCCCTTATATCCTTCAAGGATTTCAGATATGCTTTCCACATTCCTCTTGGTTTGCACTCATATCTATTAAATTTCGTAGTTCTTAGAATAAATCGCTTGAGCATCAAGCAACTCATCTAAGCAGAAGAATTTCAAGCTTGTGCTACTTTGTAGACAGTGGAATACTTAAGGTTCCTTAGGCTTATGCGCCTTTCTTTCCCCTTCTTATTTTTGCGAGAGTAGGTTGATCTTTATTTTATAAACTCTCTCTCTCTCTCTCTCTTTTTTAAAGTTAAACCCTTCTTTTCACATTCCACGGGCTGCCCTCACCCTCAAACTAAAATTCTTCATTGCCGTCAATAAAGGTGAGGCTTAGTTCCCCCAAACTTAGCTATTACTTTAACTGCTCTACTCTATCTCAAGCTCTAAGACTTCCTTACAAATTTTTGGTTCTTTTCGCCATTCATGATAAGGACTATTCTACTGCTACGTTTAAATCTAAGGGAACATAAGAATTCTTCTAATTGAAATTACGTTTTCACTAAGTTCAGTTTTTGCGATAATCATGCTTCGTTGAACTTTCAAAGGGAAAATTGCTGAATTTTATAATTATTAAAAAGAGAAATAAAACGAATTGCATCCTAGAATGAAATGCATGTTCCTATTAAAATAAAATTGCCACTAATCATGAAATGCATGCTGAAGGGAAATAAAATGCGTAAAGCGACTAAAAAAAATAGAACGGAACTTCCATCTAAGTTGTCGCATTGTTGCCACTGCCCTTGCCTCCCTCCGATTGGAGCAACTCTTTTAGAATCTCAGGCCGTTCGGAGTAGTTTGTAATTGATGTAGCTGCCTTTAGTATGACTTCATTTCTTTTATTCGCATACTCTTAGAAGTCTCGTGAATTTATGAAGAACAATTCAAAGTGTTTGATCAGTTTGTCATGAGCTAGGAATTCCTTGAATTTCTTTCTACACTCTCTGTTGCTCCGCTCCATAGCTTTTTCATGATAGTTAGTGTGCACCTTTAGGATTCTGTCAGTTGGCTGTGGTTGCACTCCTTGATCCAAACACAATCTTGTTATAGCGTGCAGGAAAAAACATCTTTCTGTGTTTGGCCAAAGCCCAACGCTAAATCTGTTCTTCTATTATCTTGCCTATATCCATGTCTATTCCAACTTGTAATGCGTAAAGTAATAGAGCTTGATCGCTACTAACTATCTTCAAATTGGTGGATGGGATTATCGCATTCTTATTGAATTTAACCCAGTTTTGCAGTTCTGGTTTAATGTCATCCATCCGAAATGACCATTGATTCTTCCATTTGGCTCTTTCTATTCCAATTGTCTTTGTACACTCCTACAACTGCCTCTTTGTTGGCTTCTTAAGCATCTTTCGCCCTTTGTCTCTAAAATTGTCAGGAAGTAGGGAAGGTTCGTTTAGAGCTGTGGCTCTACAATCTATCAAATGTCCTTCGACTCGAGAAAATAGTTTTCTTTCCTTGTTCAAGTTTGCATAAAAATGTCGAACCCAGTCTTGTCTTGCATCCTCAGTGGGCATTGCTAGTTGTGACAAATACATATTGCATAATTGGTACAACGTTGCTTTTGGTATAAGTGCCTCCGGCCATCCACAATCTTGTCAAAACCTTTCCTAACTAATGCTGCATACTTACCCTCGATTGATGCCTCTGTGCCTTTATCACGGCCGCTATCGACCACCTTACCCTTCTGAGGTAAAGTGCTGCTTGAGGCCATTTGAAGAGAAAACACAGAATTTCGAATTTCCAAGGTTATAAGTGAACTCTTGTGGTCTATTCATCTGCACACCAGGTTTCTTTTATAGAGTTTGTAAAGATTTTCAAAATTTTCGTGCAAGGAAAGAAATAATCCCAAAAGGAAAACTAAAATTCTACACCTAAATTCAAATATTCGAACCAATTCCTATCTAAATTACAATTTTTTTTAAATGCAATAAAGAGAAAATTTCAAATATAGAAAAACTTCATATTTAATAAAATCCTATAATTAAATTACACAAAGTTAGAGATATCGAATTTTCGCATTCTAGGAATGCTACTGAGCAGATCTGGGCGGAACCTTTGCGCTAATTCTGTCTGGCATAATTCATCCGTACTTGGGCCATTTAAAATTTTTCAAGACGAAGCCATCTTTGATCGCCTTTTTTTGTCTTTCTTCGCCATGCGCCTTGATGCGTAAATTTCCTACCAATCTAAGAGTTGATAGGGTGCAGAGTTTTGAGTTGAAGCTCATTTAAATTGCCCAAGTGTCGCTTTCTCGACTAATCAATTCTTGCGATGCGTGTGCATCTGATAACTAGAAAATCTCAGGTACAATTGTTGGTAGGCTATGATCTTCTGCACTCTAACTTTCTTCCTGCTGAATAATTGATTCTGCCTCTCCCCTTCCGGTTTGATGTAGAACCTCATCAATCGGCTCCAAAGGTTCATTACCTTCCATGCCTTCTTGTTGAAGATTTTCATCTTCATTTTTTCTTTCATCATTTGAGATTTGCTCAGTATCAACATTGGAACTTCCTTCGTTTTCCATCACAACGCATTTTGTTTTGTCAGCCTCAAGATTGGCAGGGGTGGCAAATCTTGCCCATGCTTCCTCTTGTTGCTTAAAACGTCTCTCTTGTTCTCTGTCTATTTCTGCTATAAGTTATAATTCCTTGGCTTCTCTTTCTCTTGTTATTGTGGCCAGCCAAAAATCTTCCCATGAGAGTTTTTTCTCACTAAAAAGATCCATCGCTGCTCGTACATTAAGTACGTCTTGTAGGATCGAAAGGCAACACTAGAGGGTAGGGTTTGCCAACTTTTTAGTTATTTAAAAATAAACTTTTAAGATCTAAACTTTGTTAAACTAAAATCACCCAACAATAAAATATTAATAAGCAAGAAATTGAAATAGCAGAAAGTAAAAGTTAAGGGAAGGAAAAAGACACTGAATTTTATAGTGGTCTGGAAATCCTACTCCACTCTCCAATGCCCTCCTTGGGTATTTTACTATATGATTCTCTTGCAGGTGAGAACCAAACCTAATCGACCCACTTTTTCTTAGGCTAAAGAGAAACCCAAATCCTTTTACCGGGTTCAGAATTAAACCACTCCAACACTCTTTTTCTCGGCTCCTTACCTTGGTATTTATAGAGTTGATTTACTTGGCCAACAAGTAGGGGTGAGCTGTGAAATCTTCATTAATGCAGGATCTCTTGAATTCCTCTGGAATTTATTTGATTGATGTCGCCTTAACTACTGATTGACTCTCGATTATTTCCTTATTGGCGTGTCTTTCCATAACGTGTTTTCATTTTGAATTCGCGC
The DNA here is from genome assembly GCA_037833695.1 of Sechiopsis laciniata. Classification (NCBI taxonomy): domain Eukaryota; kingdom Viridiplantae; phylum Streptophyta; class Magnoliopsida; order Cucurbitales; family Cucurbitaceae; genus Sechiopsis; species Sechiopsis laciniata. The sequence goes on along the minus strand of JBBMKA010045454.1, from coordinate 11,809 downwards.
TTTCTCGCGCTCCTGATCATCGTTCGCACTGATTGCTCTTTCTGCAGTGTAGCTTTATATATCCTGCCATTAGCATTGATTTAGCACAGTTTACTCAAAATTTATGCTAAAAACGCGAAACTACGCTTTCGATGCTAAATTATGAATGCATGCTGACTTTTATGTTCTTTCATCGCATTTCTTCTGTTAGCGCTCATTTTTCCCCTTTACTTCTAGAATAATGCAAACTAAGACACCTAAAATATGCTCTATTTGAGAGCTATCACTATGAATTTGAATGACAAGAAAAAGCGTTTAGTCGCTCGAGTCGAGATGGGAAAAAATCACATGTATAGACTGAATTTGAGAAGTGTATGAGAAAAGTGTATGCAAATCGATGTAGAAGATAAGACATCGCTGTGGCATCTTCGTTTTACTCAATTACATCATGGTCGACTAAAAGAGTTAGTGAAGAAGGATATGGTGCACGAGTTACCTGACATAGACTATGAAGAAAAGTTTTATAAGAAATGCGTGCTCAACAAGCATGCGAGAACTTCGTTTCAAAAGAATACGGAATATCGAACGAAGCAACCACTCGAGATGATTCATACTAATAAATGAAAACCAATTATCCCAAAATCTTTCAGCGAAAAAAGGTACTTCATTTCTTTTATTGATGATTTCTCACGGAAAACTTGTGTGTATTTTTTAAAAGAAAATTCATAGGCAATCGAGACGTTCAGAAGATTTAAAGTGAGGGTGGAAAAGGAAACTGGTAGATGGATTAAAGCTGTACAATCTGATAGAGGTGGCGAATATACTTTGATGGTTTTTATGAAGTATTGCGATGAGCAAAGCATATGACGATTTCTAACCGTACCATACACTCCTCAACAGAATGTGACCGAGAGAAAAAATAGAATCATTCTTAATATGGTTCGAGCAATGCTGAAGAGTAAAAGTATACCAAAGGAATTTAGGCCAGAAGTAGTGTAGTGCGTAGTCTATGTGTAAAATCGATGTTCACATGTGAAGCTAGATGATAAGACACCGCAAGAAGCATAGAGGGGGCAGAAGCCGACAGTATCGCATCTAAGAGTGTTTGGTAGTGAAGCACACATACCTGATCAATAAAGAACAAAGCTCGAAGACAAGAGCAAGAAGTATGTTTTCATTGAGTATGATGAGCAAACAAAAGGGTATAATCTACTTGACCCAATAAGCAATAGGGTGATGGTGAGTCGCGATGTGCGAGTAAATGAAGAAAGTGAATGGGACTGGAATAATTCGATGGAAGTCAGCATCGAAGTTAGAGAATTACCAGTTGTTGCATCAACGAGTATGCCAAGAGATTCTGAAACAACTGATGATGAAAATGAACCGCAACAACCTAGAATGTAGAGTTTATAAGATTTGTATGATGCGACAAATGAGGTACATTGATATCTCTCAAATAGAGCATATTTTAGACTACTATAGTTTGCATTATTATGAGGATTAAAGGAAATAAACGGGCGATAATAGTAAATTGCGAGTAAAAATGAATGGAAGTTGCATGCATTCATAATTTAGCATCGTAAGCGCAGTTTCGCGGTTTAAGTACAAATATTGAATAAATTGCGCTAAAACATTTTGCAATAGAGGAATACGCAGAATGTTTACGTGGGAAGGACGAATCAATGCGAACGGCGATCCACTGAGTGGAATCGCGAATTCATAAGGAAGACTACTAATTCCTAGTTGCCTCGTGTGCTATTATGTACAGTTGCGCAAGTATACGCAGTCTGCAATAAGTAATAAGTAAATTATCGATCTCTATAAGAACTATGATTTATCTAATTTGATGTTTAGAATTGAACAAGAATAAAAGAATGGTAGTTGATGATTGATTGGATTGAAAAGCATAAAAGATATAAAACGGCTATAAAACAGATAATAAGAGATTAAGGCTAGACTAGGATACTCATGGGAAGGATTATCAATGCGATATCAAAGAAACATGTGCCAAGGGGTAACTATCATACTACGCCTTACAAACTTTTGCTTCCGCTTCAGTTCGCATCAAGCCAAACTCTCACCGCGACTTTATGTAATGCTATGTCGGCGTTATGTATGCAGTAGTTACGCATTTATTCATAAACTTCGATTTAAAGCATTGAAGACTTAACACTAACCTACTGAACATACCAACTAGTATTAGGTTATTTTCTCTTCCAATTTACAACCTAATAGTGCGTGTGGATGGCTGGTCAACACTTACTGTTGATGATTTGCTCCTAGTCAACACGCCTTACTTACACTCTTCCTATTTCTCCTTACACATGCTAAAACTAATCACTTTCCCTAGCGTTTCCCTAACGAGATTAGTTCCTTATACAAACAAGAAATACATATAAAGACATAGAAAAAATGCTGAAATAGTATTACTGAGTTGAAATGAGTTTCGATAAAGAAAGAAATATAAACTTTGTTCCGTAAAAATAAATCTCTCTTTTCTATTACAAAGGATCTCCTTTTATAACCTTTCTTCGAATATTCCAGAATAAGCACAAGTCAATCGATGCAATCTCTTTCCTTACATAAATTCGTCAATTATGTATGATCTCTTTCTTTGCACGAATATGCCAATTATGTTTGTGTGGTTAAGGGAAGAATCTCGTGATTTCTGCAATTTGTCTCTCTAGTGTCTGGTTAGTCAACATCTTACCGTCATTTGATTATTTCCTTATTTCTTTTATGGTGCCTTGGCACTTCTTCGAATGTCACTACACGTGTATCACATGTTTTACTTCTCAATTCGCATCGTTCTCCATCGCATTTACTTGTAAAATAGTTTATTCGCATAAGCTTTGCTAAATACGCGCTAAGTGTGCAAATTCTGACATTTTCTGCGCTTAAATTCATCTCATAAAGTTTATTCCATCATGCATAAGCATTAGCTGATTACACCTTTTTCTCATTATACTTACTGTTTTCACACTGGATTTTAAATAATAACTACAAACAGTGATTACAGAATAGCAAGAATTCTGACTTTATTGAAGAGTCATCAAACCTCCAAACTTGAATCATTGCTCGTCTCGAGTGATGCTAATATAGGTGTAATAGTTGCTAAATAGTAAATGCTTATCTTAATGTTGTACTTTTCCTCTTGCTTAAAAAAAAAAAAAAAATTAAATGCAATTTTCTTAATACGCCGAATGCTTAATCATCCCATTTCTTCTTTCACTAGCGTCCCTTCAATCTCATTTCAGTTCTTTTCCTAATTGCCCTTAGTTCAAAACACACTCCTCAACTCAAAAACTTCAGGCACTAACACAGCTTAATCAACCCATTTTTTATTACTTTAAATTTGTCCAAAATATTTTGTCCGAGGCTTGTTTATTTGGGTTCCTTTGAGTCAAATTTTCTACATGGCCGCAATTCCATCGGTCTCAACATGGCGTTTTTTAGCATAAAATGCATCAGCTAAGTATTGGAACTCCTTAAGCTTGCGCTTGATTGAGTGACCAGCAGAATACTTGGAATACCCATGGCTTATTGCACTTTTGCTGTTTCATTTTTACCCATAATTTTTTTTTATTTTACGTACTATATATATATATATATATATATATATATATATTATCTCATTTATTTTTTAGATATGCACTTCGCATAACACTCCGCGGGCTTGCCCTCACCACCAAACTTAATTTCTTCATTGTCCCTAATGAAGGTGAGACGTAGTTCCCCCAAAATGTAATCTAAGGTTCTCAATCTCCCTATTTCAAGTTTTTTGGTCTCCTCCCCAAGAGAATGCATTATGTTCCAAGTTTAAAAAGGATCCGTCCTAAAATGTTCTCGTTAGAAAACTAGCAATTGTTGTCCCGGGACAGATTAAATTTTAGTGTATATAAGACAATGTTTTTTAACGTAGAATTAAAAAGCAAGAATCTAATATGAAATTGGTCAAAACATAATACTATAAACAGGGAATAAAATAAAGAGATTGATCATATTGATTATAGTGAGATAAAAACAACAGAGAAATATGATAGACATAGAGACTTCCTTTATTCTTCTTCTGAATCAGAATGTCAGAGTCGGTAGACGAAACAATGTCCTAAAAGTGTAGGAAGATGGGCCTACGGATGAGCAGATTTAAGAGGGCAAGAACGTCGAATAACGCATTGTCGCGCTCTTTCACATATGCCATAACGTGCCTAAATTGCTAGTGAACAGCCAAAGGCAGCGCACCAACTTTTCATGCGTGCTCTTCCTCCTCTTCTTAAGTGGACGAGTCGTCACCTGGGCATGTAGCGTGAACCACTTCTGTAGCCCTAGCGGCAGGGTTTGCTAAGAACTCTGCTGCTAGGCGCTCAATGGTCCTATTCATCTGTTAGTCTCATTCTTTTAGGCTCGGGAAGGCCTGCATCAGCGTTGTCTCTGAATTGGTGTTGAAATAGGTCCTCCGATGTCAGCATTACTCCTCTGCATCCACCTAGATGCTCTTCCACCATCGACACTTTACCTTCTTAATGTGGTCTTTCTTCTTCCTCTGCATGAATCGAGGCAACCTCAAAAGGTCTAGAGGGGTCTGCGTTTACATTTCCTCTACGCTTTTCTTCTCGTGCTTGATTGGATTCCTCCGTCCTCGGATCAAAATCTTCTATGTCTCTTTCCTCCATCAAAGGTGTAAACCTTCGATATACCCTGAAGTTTTAGGACTATCAATCTTCACCGCTGGTCGTAGCGCTGGGGTAACATCCCTTTCTTCTCCAGGCACATCCTCAGATTCTTCGACTTCCTCGTGCTCTGCTAGTCTTACAGGTGAAACCGTCATTCTCCTGCTCTTTCGTCTTCTAACTTGTGACTACTCTGCAACATTGTTAACGGGTGCAGGCACAGCGTTGACTTGCTCGGGAGCATGACCGGGGTTAACTTCTCCTTAACCTTATATCCGTAGATGCCACCATCTTTGGTAATTTACTTCAAGTCTTCGCACCAAGGTGAAAATTTTGCAGTTTGAATTTGAAGAAGATGTGAAGGGTTTTAAGTTTCAGGAGATGGGATTGTGAAGAAGGGAATCATAAATATTTATCGATTGCACGAAGGGGCAGGATGATCAGCAATCGACGCATTACGTCAGGCCGACTGTTGAATTATGGTAACCATGCAGTTGCTGCAATACCTTGAATCAACGATCCAAATATCTGACTGCTCAATTTTTAGCTGTATTTAATGATCATCATGATTTTCCTAATCCCCGTGTGTAATGATTCGTATTCTATTTCCTTCATAATCTTTGCATGATCGAATGTAAAGAGAGATAAAAATAAATGTAAAATTTAAATAACAAAAATAAAATAAAAATAAAGCAGTAAAATTAGATAACTTCTCGAATAAAGAAAATAGGAAATATTCTAACTAACATACGCAGAGAAAAAATTAAATGTATCGATACGCGCGCGCTCCCATCGAATACTTGCGCGATTATTCATCAGTCAATGCGAATGAAGATATCCTGCTTTGAACATCTTCATTCCAGTAATGCTTAAGTCTCTGCCCGTTGACTGCAAATTCATTCTCCATTGACTCGTTCATAATCTAGATTGCTCCTCTTGGTTTTACCTATGTAATGCGAAATGGTCAAGACCACTTGGATTTAAGTTTTCCTAAAAACAAACGAGGTCGAGAGTTAAATAACAACACTTACTGACCTACCTCAAAAGTTCGAGGGGTCAGCTTATGGTCATGCCATCTCTTAGTCTTTTCCTTGTATAACTTTGCATTTTTGTAAGAGAAGTGCCTATTTTCTTCTAAATCAAGTAATTGCAATATTCTCACAAAACTAGCTTTTTGAAGATCCAGGTTTAGCTTTTAAAAAGCCTAGAAAGCTTTGTGCTCTAACTCTATTGGAAAATGGTATGCCTTCCCATAGACAATTTTGTACGGTGACATGTTCAATGGAGTATTGAATGCAGTTCGATAACCCCAAAGCGAGTCATCTAGCTACAATGACCAATCTTTTTTGTTAGGTCCAACAACTTTTTCTAAAATTCTTTTAATCTCACGATTAGATACTTCAGCTTGGCCATTGGTTTGCGGATAATAAGGAGTTACAATGAGGTGCTTGATATTGTACTTGTGTAGCACATGAGCCATTTCTCTATTTATGAAATGCGTTCCCTCGTCACTGATTAGTGCTCATGGAGTATCAAATCTTGTGAAAATGTTCCATTGGAGGAATTTTATAACAGTTTTAGCATCGCGCGTCCACCCATTTGAAAATGTAATCAACCCCGACCAGGATATATAAATTTCTGTGCAAAGGAGGAAATGGGCCCATGAAATCGATTCTCCAGACGTCGAAGAGTTCGGCCTTCGAAATCGATGTTAATGGCATCTCATCTCTTTTCCCTATATTTCATCTCCTTTGGCATTTATTGCATGTGTTTTGCATAATGATGCGCATCCTTGTATATGCTCGATTAGAAATATCTGGCTGAAAAACTTTTGCTTCAGTGCGTATTCCTCCAAAGTGTCCTTCATAAGGTGATATATGACATGCTTCCAGTATTGCATTTTTCTTATGTTCCTCTACGCATCTTCATATTATTCCATCAGTATTTTCCCATACAAAAATAGTTCATCCTACAAGTAAAATCGAGTCTCATGAAAGAATCCCTTAGCTTGGTGCCTTGATAAGTCTACAGAAATGACATGACTTGCTAGGTAGTTGGCAATGTCAGCGAACCAAGGGAAACTTTTTTCTTTAGTGAGATTGATCACAAACAGTTGCTCATCAAGAAATTTTTCGGATATACTGATCATGGTAGATTCAATTCCTCTATTCTCTAATCAAGATAGATGATCAGCTACCACATTCTCGCATCCCTTTTTATCCTTTATCTCAATATCGAATTCATGTAGAAGTAAGATCCATCTTATCAATCTTGGCTTAGCATTGGCTTTACTCATGAGGTATTTTATTTCTGCGTGGTCCGTAAAAACAATCACCTTCGATCCTACCAAGCAAGAGCAAAATTTTTGTAATGCGTAGATCACAGCTTGAAGCTCTTTCTCAATAGTGGTGTAGTTGAGTTGCGCGTCATTTAAGGTTCTCGATGGCTTCAATCTTTGCTTGATCAACCTCCATTCCAACTTTGGAAATCTTATGTCCCAGCACGATTTCTTCTCTGACCATGGAATGGTAATTTTTCCAATTCAGCACTAGATGTGTTTCTTCATGGCATTGTAACACTTTCTTTAAGTTTCTCAAGTAGTTGGAAAAGCTATCTCCAAACACCGTGAAATCATCCATGAAAAATTCCATGATTCCTCAAACATATCAAGAAAGATTGACATCATGCATCTTTGAAATGTAGCTGGAGCATTGAAGAGTCCAAAGGGCATTCTTCTGACGCGAATATTCCGTACGGGCAGGTGAAAGTAGATTTCTTCTGATCCTTGAGATCAATAGTGATCTGATTGTAGCCCAAATATCCATCCAGAAATCAATAGTAATCCTTCCCTACAATATGTTCTAGCATTTAGTCTATGTAGGGAAATGGGAAGTGGTCATTCTTAGTTGCTTTGTTTAACTTCCTATAGTCCATGCACACACACCATCATGTTAATGTTCTTGTTGGAATCAACTCATTCTTTTCATTTTGAATGACAGTGGTGCCTCATCTTCTTTGGCATGAATTGAATAGGACTTACCTATTGGCTATCTGATATAGGATAAATTACCTATACATCTAACCACTTTATTATTTCCTTTTTTACCACTTCCTTCATAGCGGGATTTAAACATCTTTGTTGCTCAACTGAGTTCTTGGCATCTTCCTCCAGAATAATTTTATACATGTAAAATGTAGGATCGATGCCTGTTATATTTGCCAAAGTCCACCCAATTGCCTTCGTGTGCTGTTTGAGTAACTCTAAAAGCAATTGCTCATTATTTGGTGTTACTTGCGATGAGATGACAATCGGTAAAGTCTCTTTCTCTCCCAGATAAGCATACTTCAAATGCGCGGGGAGGGGTTTCAATTCCAGCGTTGAAGGTTCTTCAACTGACGGGAGTTGAGGTGCATTGACTCTAGTCGCAACATCGAGCGCCTCATAATAATACATCTCTTCTCGTACAAAATCTTTCATCACATCATTCTGCGGTTCTTCCTTCTTTCTTCCTGCATTTGCGTCTTTGTTCATCATTTCTCCCTTTGCTTATTTTTTATCACCTCGTCCAGCAATACTTCTATCTCGCTAACATTGTAAAAGCCCTCCGAATCAGTCTACTTTATCGAGTAAAAAATGTTGAACTAAATTTACTGATCGTTCATCCTTAGCGTGATTGTTCCTTCATACACATCCACTACAGTTCGTCTAGTTTTTAGAAAAGGGTCTTCCTAAAATGATCGGTACTTCCAGGTCGCTTCATAATTAAGGATAATGAAATTTGCTGGAAAGATGAACTTATCGACCTGATCAAGAATGTCTTCAATTTTTTCGACAGGACGAGTAATTGATCTATTTGCAAGTTTAATTGTGACAGTTATGGGTCGTGCTTCGCCAATTCTAAACTTTTTGTAGATCGATAGGGCATAAGGTTGATACTTGCACCCAAATCACATAGTGCTCGCCCAATATGGTTACTACCAATCTTTACTGGAATAGTAAATTGACCAGGATCAACTTCTTTCATAGGGATTTTATTTTGGACGATCGCGCTACAATAGTAAGCGTAACAAATTTTGGACGTAGAAAATTTGCTATAGAACATTTTGGAATAGTAAGCGTAGCAAATTTTGGACGATCGCGCTACAATAGCGGTTGTTTCATTAATTTTATACGCTTCATTAGACGTTGTCTCCATCAGACATCATCCCGCAGTTGCGTTGAAAATCGCCTTTTCCTAATCGAAAAACCCATTGTAAAAATGTTCTATTTGAAGAGTATAAGACAAACCATGATACGGACACTTCGCTATAAGCTCTTTGTACCGTTCCCATGCTCCTCCTATGGTCTCATCATCCTCTTGTCTAAAGCTAGTGATTTCAAGTCTAAAGTTCATACTTTTCAAAGTAGGGAAGTATTTTGCTAAAAAACTTTCAACTACTTGTGCCTAAGTGTAATCACATGGCAGCGTGTTTACCCAGTGTCTAGCCTTTTCCTTTAATGAATAAGGGAATAGAAACAGATGAGTATCTTCTAAAAAGATACCAACCTCTTGGTTAGCATCGCTAACAGCTAGGAAGGTACGCAAATGTTGATGTGGATTCTTCCAAAGGTTGACCACTAAATGGTTCATTGACTCTAAGCATATTATAATATCATTAGTCAAAACAGGTTGGCTACCTTTACAATTAGGTCTAACCATTCCTGGATATGCTGCGTGGTTGAATAATCCTGCTTGAGTCCTCATGACTCTGTCCCTCTCATCTACTCCCTGAGTTGAGGGTAGATTAGCATTGGGTTTACATTTGCCCCAGCTTCTACACCTGCTGCTACTACTGGTAGATCAATTACTTCAGGGTGATTCTGAGCTATCAGGTCCATCCTTCGTCAAATTCTCCTTCTCTTCTCGCGTAATCTCCTAAGGAGGTTCCATTCAGGTTCTGGATCAAACGAAAAAGTTGTGCTCATGCTTAAATCACACTTAGATCTTGAAGTAAATGTAATACAAAGAACTTGATTTAATTATATATATATACATATATATTTTATATTCTAAACAATCTCGACTTAAATAAATTGACTCAATCCTCGGCAACAGCGCCAAAAACTTGACTGTTGATTCCTAGTTGCCTCTTATGCAATAATGCGCACTTGTGCAACGCGGTCTGTAGTAAGTAATAAGTAAATCATAGATCTCCACAGGGACTATGATTTATCTAAGGTGATGTTTAGAATTGAACAGAAATAAAAGAGTGGTAGTTGATGATTGATTAGATTGAAAAGCATAAAAGAGATAAACAGTTGTTAAACAGATTATAAAAGATTATGGCTAGACTAGGATACTCATGGGAAAGATTAGCAATGCGATATCAAAGAAACATGAGGTAAGAGGTAACTATCATACTACGCCTTATAAACTTCCGCTTCTGCTTCTGTTCACATCAAGCCTGACTCTCGCCGCGACTTAATGTAACGCTACGCTGGTGCTATGTATGCAGTAGTTACGCATTTATTCATAAACTCTGATTTAAAGTTTTAAAGACTTAATACTAACCTACTGAACATGCAAACTAGACTTAGGTTATTTCCTTTTTTGATTTACAACCTAATAGTGCTTGTGGATGGTCGGTCGACACTTACTGTTGATGATTTTCTTCTAGTCAACATGCCCTACTTACACCCTTCCTATTTCTTCTTTAACACATGCTAAAACTAACCACTTTCCCTAGAGTTGCCCTAACGAGATTAGTTCCTCATACAAACAAGAAATACAGATAACGACATAGAAACATGGTGAAATAGTATTACTGAGTTGAAATGAGTTTCAATAGAGAAAACAATATAAACTTTGTTGCGTAAAAATAAATCTCTCTTTTCTATTACAAAAGGGTCTCATTTTATAAACATCATTCGAATATTCCAGAATAAGCATAGGTCAATCGATGCGATCTCTTTCTTTGCATAAATCCCTCAATTATGTATGATCTATTTTCTTACACGAATACGCCAATTATGTTTGTGTAGTTAAGGGAAGAATCTCGTGATTTCTGCAATTTGTCTCTCTAGTGTCTGGTTAGCCAACTTCTTGCCGTCATTTGATTCTTTCCTTGTTTCATTTACGGTGCCTTGGCACTTCTCCTAATGTCTGCATCGTTCATTTGTCTCTCCTTATTTCTGATTCTCATCGCGCACGTTCTACATCACATTTACCTGCAAAATAGTTTATCTACATAAGCTTTGCTAAATACGCGCTATGTGTCCTAATTCTGATATTTTCTGTGCTTAAATTCATCTCTTAAAGTTTATTCCCCTCATGCGTAAGCATTAGCGACTTACACCTTTTTCTCATTATACTTACCATTTTCGCACTGGATTTTAAATAATAACTACAATCAATGATTACAGAATAGTAAGAATGTTGACTCTATTTAAAAGTCATCAGTCGCGTTCGAAGAATCACGCCAACAAAGAAACAAACAGAGAATCAATGAAGCAATTAAAAGAGCGTCAATCAAAGAAATCCTGGCAGAAATCAAGAGATCCCGCATTAATGAAAATTTTCCAGCTCACCTAAACTTGCTAACCAAGTAATTCATCTCTATAAATAGCAAGAGGGAAGCAGAGATTCAGTGAGCTGGTCGGTTGGCCAAAAGCTAATCTTAAGAAAAAAGCATCTGGTGGTGTTCGTGGGAGCCAATGACAAGGGGACTGCATAATTTACAACCGCACCAATTCTAACTTTTTATTGTTTTTCTTAGTAGTAGTTTATAGTTATGAACATTTAGTTGTAGTAATAAAATTGGCTGATTTTATCTTTCTACTTATGTTTATTGCTATGTTGTGCTATAGGAGTTTTCAGTGAGGATTCATTTGTAGAAGCATGTTATGAGTGTAGGTTATTATGTGTTACACTGCTGTATTTTTTATTTAATATACATGCATCAATTAGCTACCCACACATGTAGTCTGCAGCGAGTTCGGAAGAAGGAACTGCAGGATGATCCAATATGCTACGTTACCATTCAAAGTGTTAGGAATAACCTTACTAACGCTTGCGTCATCTTGAGTTAGTATGGAGGTTGTAGCGGAAGCTGGGTCTGCCATAAATCATTAAGTGCGGAAGTACTTATTAGAATAGGGAAGCATGAAACTTGATAACTAG
>JBBMKA010045423.1:0-20562 GCA_037833695.1 Sechiopsis laciniata | reverse complement strand
TATATTTGTGAACTTACTATATTTTTGTTTTGTAAATATTTGTTTCTTATAAGTGATTATTAATATTTGATTGAAAACAAAATCACATACGGAAAGTTAAAAAGTGGTTACTTTTTTTATTTTATTTATTATCTTTTTTCATATTCGTGATTAACCGTGCCAATTTGCATGCCTCGTCAAGGTCTTCTTGTTTACTAGATCACCTATTTCATGATGGTGTCTCATTTTTTAGTATGGCAAATCATTTTTTTTTTCTTAAAATGTAATAATATATACCCTCAATTTTTTTTCTCGTAGTTAAAAAATGTATTTATATACAAATAATGCAGATTTGATTTTGTTAATATGCAGCCAAAGTGGGTTATACCTTGATAATTTACATGTACTTCTGCTCCTTTTTTGACGTAATTTACATGTATTTCGTCTGATAAATCATAGATTCATCTCTCAACTTCATTAATTGTTCCACTAAAAAAAGATTTTGCTAATATGTTTCATGTTATTCACAATTAGATTTGATTTTTTTTGTCATGTTCTTTTTTTTTAAACGATTCTTTGTCATACTCTTGAGAAGTATCTTTCGAGAGTTAAAAAAAAAAGCTTTTTTTTCTTTTTTTGAGTACAAGTTGGAGGAGGGAGACCACAAGAGAATTAGTCAACAAGGGAATTAGTAGATCACCATAGGTGTGTATCAAAATTAAATTCTAGTAATGTTAAATTTTAATTTTAAAAATAACAAAATTATTATATTTATAATGAAATGTTGATTAAACTAATTTTAAATTTGAATACATTAATAAGATGGTTATTTAATTTTGACGTAAATTTAATCTATGATAAAAAAAACAAGTATAAAAGTAAACGTGAAAAATACTTATAAATTAAAATTGAGTATTTTTGAATTGTAAGAGATAAAAATGTTTAATTTTTAAATATAGAAATCTTTGTTATTGGATTGTAGAAGATGCAACTTTAGATTTATTGTTCAGCTGTATATATCAATTTCTTCTCTTTCTAAATTTTAACTTTGTAGCCAAGATTTAAAAAGTGAAAAATAAAATTAAATAGAAAAGCCAAGATTTCACATTTTGTTTACTTTTAGTCTTTGTATGATTTTTTAAATTTATTTTTAAAAATAATTAAATTCACGTGAAAATTAAATAAATAAAAACACGATTCAATTATTTGAAACAATGGAAACTAACTGTGAAACTTGAACGGATAATCATCAACCAAGTTAAATTTTTTATATTTTGTTATATATAAAAAAAAGTTTAATTAAAATATAAATGCTAGAATTTATTATCTATCACTGATTTTCTAAATATATTAAAATAAAATTATCATATATGTTTTAAGTTAAAAAATAATAGGATATTCAAAATAAAAATAATTGAATATTGAGAGTGGTTATGTGGGAGAAGAAATCTAGTTGAATGTAGGTTTTTTCATGATTTTTTTTTTTACGATTTTTTTTTTAAAGATCGTTTCATTTTTTAAAAATAAAAACGTCAAATGAGGAAGGGTATTATGGAGAGTAAAACACTTTCTCGCTTTAAAATAACTATAAAATTTAATGGGCATGGAGGGTAGAGATATGTTACTATTCTCCAATAAATAAGCATCAAATTTTCATAAATCAATCATGGATTCGAATCACGAGACCTTAATTGTTGAACTAAAAAAAGCTCATCAAATTTTCGATTCTATAGATATATATATATATATTTTTTTTTGAAAATAGATTCTATAGATTTGAACATTGGTATTGAAATTTAAAAAAAGTCCATCAAATTTTCGATATGATATTTTGGTATTAAAAAATTCACCAATCGTTCCACCAACTCATTCGATAATCCTTATAAAACAATTGAGATGATAAAAAATATTCAGAATAATTGAAAATTTAATTCCATAGATTTTAAGACGTTATTAGTAAATCACAATGTTACCAAATTTATTTATGAAAGAGTTAAAAGTCTAACCCTTATCCTACTTATTAAAGCGAAATTATCTAAAAAAAATTAAAATACTTCCGTTTTGTTTCTTCTATTTTAAGTTTACGTTCTGGGTTTCTCCCCCTCAATCTCTGTTAATGACAATGGTGAATCAGAAAAGAAAAAGGATGAGTATTATGAACATAAATTGAAAGCTTCCAGAAGATATTGTTAAGGTAATCTTCTCGAAACTCCCATTCTCCAATTTGCCAAATTGCAGGATCGTTTGTAAAGTTTGGAATGATCTTGTTTTAGACTACGCTAATAATTACTCTTCTAAATTCCTTTCCCATCCAAATGCTTTCCTTGTATGTACTTATGATTTAGTTCCCAATCTCAGATCCCGAAGTTATTATGATTTAGTTCGCAATCCCAGATCCCAAAGTCATGATTATACATGCAATCCCAAGATTCATTGTTTCGATTTAGATACAACCAAATCTGTTGCCAAACTTGTGTTTGACGTAGATTGGGAGTGTATTGTAATTCGCAGTTCCTGCAATGGCTTGGTGCAATTTATAAAACAAACTAACGGCTTTGTTCATGATATTAGCATATTGAATCCGATGACTAAAGAGTTCATTGAACTTTCTAGATATGATTATGCATTTCATTACTGGTTTGGATTTGGTTTCAACCCTAAGACAAAAAAGTACAAATTGTTCCGGATTCATTCCAACGACCACAAATTCATTTGCACAACCGAGGTTTAGAGGTTTGGAATTACTAACGAATTGGAGCAATGGATGCCCCTTTCCTCCCAGCCTTTCAGTATCAAAGATGATGGTACTTACTTAGATGGAGTCATTTATTGGATGGAAAAGGATATAACAAATGAGTTTGTGATATATGCTCTCGATGTCGAAGCTGAAGTATTTGAAACCGTTGCTATTTTAGACCTTGTGTTTTATTCCGATAAGTATTTTCAGCAATTCCATGCAACCATATACTTAATTACAGAAATGGAAGCATCAGTTTCAAAGAGGCAAGTGTGGATAATGAGAGACAAATATTCATGGATTAGAGAATTTGTTATTGATTGATCGGATGACAACATGCTTGTAGACTTCATTAAAGCGGATGAAGGAGGGTTGTTTTTTCAAGTCAACAATAACTTATTTTACTTTGATAAGACTAGGCAGAAGATGAAATTATTCAATCCAAATAAGTCAAAAATTCAAAGCGTATGGCATATAGAATCTTTCCATTTTGGTTCTCTTTCAAATATTTTGGCTGGAAATAACTGAAACTCAAGGATTTTGTAGGTTGATGCATGTAAGTGATTTGAAATTGGAGATTTGTGATGGGATGTTTTCGTTGAAGTTGGATTAATGGCGATTTTGTTTTGAACGAGAATGGTGTAAATCGAGGCTTTCATTTAAAATTAGAAGTGTTGTAATACGACATGACTTTTTTCATTAAATTTTAATTAGTTTTTTATAAACTATCGTTGTTTCCACTTGTATGTTTTTTTTTTTTTTTTTTTGGAGTTAAATGGAGGTGAGTGATTTGAACTAATACTTATTGATCATGGACATTTATGCTTGTTACGTTATAGTTCAAACAATGTTTATTTATAAACTCTTGCATTGTTTCTCCCTGTATTTGTATCTATTTGTATTTATAATGTGTTACTACATATCTTTGTTATATATGCTGCGAAAGTTCACAGGCTTCCCGACCTAGGAAATCAAATTGCAACCTGGTTCTCAGAAGGTGGAATTTATCACAAATATTAGAGCGGCTGTTCTTTCGAGGTTATGGCAAGAATCTTTGACAACAATCATATTTACAAAGTTCCTAGGCAAACATGTGAAAATATTATTTTGTTGGCTGCTTCTTTTTTTTCGAAAAAGATACGAATGAAATTAGAGGTATGCCAACAAAAAGAAAATACAAAAGAACATTTTCTTTTTGTTGGCTGCTTCTTGGTGTTCTAGATCTAAACTTTTTGTCAATTATTCTATCGATGACATTACTAGAAATTGGCATGCTTTCTTGTAATTATGCTTCTCTGGCTGAATCTTTTATATATATATATATATGTTTCTTATTCAAAAAAAAAAAAAAAAACCATCATGGAGTGACCTATGTTAATAGGGGTTTAAAAGTAATTAAGAGGCGATGACTTCAATTTATTTAGAAATTAATTTCTTACAGATTTTCTTGACATGCAAATGTTGTAAGTTCTCTGTGATATTAGTCGAGGTGCCTATAAACTAACAGCCACAAATGTAATTTCTTCCATCCATAACATTTTTCAACTATGGACTTGAGTTTTCTTATGTCCTTTAGAATGTTTGATTTTGTTTTGTAAGTAGGTTTTGGTGTGTGTTCTTTGGACAACGATTGTTTTTGTAAAATAAAAGTGTGTTTTTTGAAAAAGATACAATTAGATAAAGGTACGCTAGAAGCATACAAAAGCTCTGAAAAGGAGATATTACAATAACGCCTTCTAATTTAGCACAATAGTAGCAATATCAGTCTTTGAAACGAGTACTTTATTTTTATTCCGAGCTATTGTATTGGTGGTATTAATACTTTTTCTGGGCTATTAAAAACTTTGTGAAGTAATTCTTGTAACCTCCAATTATAGTAAAGGGTGGAGTTGGGTATTGATTATGTGTGTGTGTTTTTTCTATTTTTTTATTGTGAGCATTCGGGTCCGTTTATTACATATATACTTCTTGTTTTAAAAAAAGAGAGGTTGAAGTAATTGAAACAGTTTTTTTTTTTTTTTTTTTTTTTTTTTTTAAATTATACTCAATTTTTTGCTATACATGATTTTATTTTTAGAAAGTTGTTATTTATAGAATTTTATAATATAAAATTTTTTTTGAAGAGAAAAAAAAAATTACAAAATTCTATAAACAACAACTTTCTAAAAATTTAATACATAAATAAATCCTCATAAAACAACCGTGATAATGAAAAATAATAAAATAATTGAAAATTTGATTCCATGGATTTTAAGACATTATTAGTAAATCACAATGTTATCAAAGTCTAACCCTAATCCTACTTATAAAAGCATAATTATCTAAATAAAATTAAAATACTTCCGTTTTGTTTCTCCTACTTCAAGTTTGCGTTCTGGGTTTCTCCCTCTCGATCTCTGTTGATGACAATGGCGAATCCGAAAATAAAGAAGATGAGTATTATGAACATCAATGGGAAGCTTCCAGAAGATATTGTTAAGGTAATCTTCTCGAAACTTCCATTCTCCAATTTGCGAAATTGCAGGACCGTTTGTAAAGCTTGGAATCATCTGGTTTTAGATTACGGGACGTTTTCTTCTAAATTCCTTTTCCATCCAAACGCTTTCCTTGTCTGTACTTATGATTTCGTTCCCAATCCCAGACCCCGAAGTTATCCTACTTTCAATTCCAAGATTAATTGTTTCGATTTTGATACAATCAATTCTGTTGCCACACTTGGCTTTGACGGCGATTGGATCTGTGATTATGTTATTTACATCTTTGGATTTGGTTTTAGCCCCAAAACAAACAAGTACAAATTGTTCCGATTTAGGGTTCATGACCACACAATGGAAGTTTGGAGGTTTGGAATTGCCAACGAATTGCAGCAATGGAAGCCCCTTTGCTCCAAGCCTCTTAATATCTGTCGGATGGAGTCATTTATTGGATCGGAAAGGAAATGCCAAATAAATTTGTGATATATGGTCTTGATGTTGAAACTGAAATATTCGAACAATTACTCTTATAAGGGTGATATCTACTTTCAGTCACTCAATGACATCATTTACTTAATTATAAAAATGCCAGATTTGAAGATTCAAGCGTGGATTATGAGACTAAAAGATTCCTTGATTAAAGAATTTGTTATTGATTTATCAAATGACGATAGCGTTTCTCAGTTCATTACAGCGGATGAACGAGGGTTGTTTTTTCGAGTCAACAATATCTTATTTTACTTTGATAAGACTGAGAAGAAGATCAAGAATAAGACTTTATTCAATGTAAGCAAGACAAAAGTTCATCGTGTCTGGCATATAGAATCTTTCCAATTTGATTCTCTTCCAAAGATTTTGGCTGGAAACAATTGAAACTCTATGAAGGATTTTGTAGGTCGTGCATCTAAGTGATTTGAAATTGGGGATTTGTGAAGGGATGATTTCGTTGCAGTTGGATTAAGACTTTGTTTTGAACAGAATTGTGTAAATCGAGCCTTTCAATTGAATTCTATATACAAGCTGTATTTGTATCTACTTCTATTTATATGTGCATTTTTCTTTGTTACTGCATATCTTTGTTATATATGCTGCAAAAGTTCACAGGCTTCCCTACCTAAGAAATCAAAGTTCAAGTTTAGTTCACTCCTATTTAATCATCCTATGGTAGCCACCTATTTAGAGATTAATTTCGTACGGATTTCTTCGACATCCAAATATTGTAGGTTCAGATTGTATTAAGTTGGCCAGTCATAAATGTAATTTCTCCTCTTCCGTAACATTCTTTAACTATGGACTTAAGCTTTCTTATCGTCCTTTAGAATGTTTGATTTTGTTTTGTAAGTAGGTTTTGGTGTGTGTTCTGGACAAAGAGTGTTTTTGTAAAATAAAAGTGTGTTCGCATCAGTTGGATTGTTCATGTCGAATATAAGCTTTAATGTTTGTCTTTTGTTTACAAAACAAAAACTCATATAGATAGTCTCTTGCTTATTAACTCATAATGATATTTTCTTATCTAGTTAATATAAGATTTTAGCGGTATTCGTTGTAGTTATTTTTTATATTCAAGCAAATATATTATTTTTAAACTGGAAAATCAAAGGTTCGCTCCATTATACCTAGGGTAATGTCGTGTCACTTTTGAGGAGATATTCAAGCAAATATGTTTTATTGTTAAAAAGAAAGTAAAAATAACTTTGAATTATTTAAACTCACCAGACAATTAATTAATGGTTTTGTCATACATCACATGGGCTCGTGCCCACCTTAATCCTTTTATCTCCATGACTTGAAGACTTGAAGTCACTTCCTTTTAAGTTTTTTTTTTTTTTTTATTTTTTATTTTTTACCTTTGTTGGCATTGATCATTAATCATTGAGCTTAAACATTTTGGATAATAAAAACATTTTGTTAGAATATAAGAGTTGAAGAATTTGAATATCGAACTTAATTTTATCTGATAAGAATGAGAGGAGGAAGATTACTAATAAAAACACTATTCAATCCATAAAAGACAAATATTGTGAATGTTTTCCATGTAAAATCCTTCAATTTCAATATTTGTTCTCTCCCAAACATTTTAGTTGGATATGACTGAAACCCTTTTTTTCCTTTGGTTAAATGAAGGAGTTCAATGTGGGACAATTTGATTCGCTAATCATCCCCAAAATAAAGCATAATAATATTTCACATAACAATAATAAAAAAAGGTGAAAAATAAAACAGGTCTAGAAAAAAGTAAATTCAAAACCTGAAAAATGAAGTATATCTCGAGCCACTAAGACGGTAGGAGGGCAGATGAAGCATATCCCCTTATCAGAAAAAAACTATAATATTCAATAAAAAAAAAAAGGAAAAATGTAATAGATGGACTATTCTCACAAAGAATTATACATATAGTCAAATTTAAAATATTTTCATTCATAATCATTAATACATTTTAATATTGTATTATTAATATAATATTATAAGAAAATATGTGATAATAGGAAAAGGAATACGAGAATTTTATTAGAGATGAAGAAAGGAAGGGAGAGAAAACAGAGGAAGAAACAACAGAGAGAAACAAAAAGAAAAAACAACAAAACAAAAAGAAAAGGTTAAAAGAAAGCTTGTCAATTAGTTACAATTATAGAAGTAGAGTAATTTTTAAAAAATTTTGATCTTTGACACCATTCAACAGCCGATAAGATGATTTTTTCCAGGTAGGAATCAGGCGAAGTCTCGGTATAATTCGTATTAAAGATTCTAGCATTGCGCTCTTTCCAAATCCACCATAATATAGATCTTTAATATTGGTGATAATGTCCAAACGTTGAGATCCAGGTTTGAAGCAAAAAGAATCAAACAAAAACTGTTCTAGAGAGGTGAAACTTTGGATCCCCATGAAGTCATTAAACGACATTCTTTTCCAAATTTCAACAGCAGAAGAGCAAGCAAAAAACAAATGGAACATTATTGAGAATTATTTCTACATAAACAACATTGGGATGATTGAAGAGCTATTTTTGGGTTCCTCTTTGGAAAGTTTTCAGACGTATTAATGCCTTTGTGAAAAAGAGTCCATATAAAGAATTTCACCCATTTAGCAATAGTGTTTGTCCAAAAATGCAAATTTGGGCGAAAAGAGTTATTCGAATCAATATTCCCAAGAGCTGCTTTCATGGATTTTACGGAGAAAATGCCTTTAGGATTCACTGACCAAAGAATTTCATCTTCAGCATTTGAGGCAGGCTATTCCCAAGAAGTAGAAAGAATATGCCAATGTGCTTTTTCTCTATCCAAAAGATTATGCCTGGGAAAAAATTCCAATAATTATTGATAGAATCCCGAACCTCCTTCACAAGAAGATTTTTTCTGCAACTAAGAGCATATAGACGAGGGTGCACTCCTTAAGAATGTCATTGCTAGTCCAAGGGTCATGCCAAAAACGAACAAAGGCACCATTGTGGATTTTCCATTTCATCATTGTAAGCATGAAAGGAAAGGTTTGTAGAACATGATACTAGGGAGCTCTTTTACTGCCAAACCTGCACAATTGAGGAAAATCACCTTCAAGCTTTGGTTTGTACTTAGCCTGAATAGGAGCGTTCCAGAGGGGATTGCTTTCAGTATGAAAACGCCAAACCCATTTGCTAAGTAAGGCCAAATTTGTGTTTCGAATGTTGGAGATGCCAAGCCCTCCCGCATGCTTAGGGAGAGTAACAAAAGAAAATATGTGACAATATTACTAATATCAATAACTATAATTGCTATTTTATTCTTAAATTGACCATATTTATAATTATTTTCAAAATTGGACAAATTTTCAATTTTAAAACTTACAATTAAAAAACGAACAAAAAACGAACAATTTTGTTTTTTCTTTAATGGATTGCATTTTATGATGCAAATGGTAATTTTATAAGTTTCCTTTTACACAAATATTTATTTTTCTTCCTAATGCTGACCGAATTGGCCCACGATTGCCAACCATTCCTTCTACGACAATATTCCCATTTATATGCGTTAAAAAGGCAAGATATTGAGAACTGTTTTGAAATTCTTGCTTTTTTGTGTGTGTGTGTGTGTTTTTTTTTTTTTTGAATTTGAAAGATTTGGGGGTTAACTGATTAAATCAAAAGTTTAGGGATTTTTTTTGTTTTGAAGAAAAAAAAAATTTAGGGAGTTAATGTTACCTTTTTTTTTTCTTTTCTTTTTTTGAGGATAATGTTACCAAAATTATAGTTTAGAGGTGATTTGTGCAATTTTTGTAGAAAATTAGATTCAATTTAAAGTCCAAACCCTAACCCTAACCATACATATAGAAGCGTAATAATCAAAAAAAATAATAACACTTCCTGTTTCAACTTTCTGTCGTCCATCATATAGGGTTTCAATCTCCATTTGTTTCTGTGAGACAATGGTGAATCGGAAAAGAAAAAGAATGAGTATTATGAACATTAATCGGGTGTTTTCACATGAAATCATTAAGGTAATCTTCTCGAAACTTCCCTTCTTCAATTTGCCGAATTGCAGGATCGTTTGTAAAGTTTGGAATGATCTTGTTTTAGAGTACGCTAAATACAACTCTTCTAAATTCCACTTTCCAAATGCTTTCCTTCTATGTACGAATTATTTCAATCCCAAGATGCATTATATAGATTTTGATGCAACCACTAGTTCTATTCCCACACATAAATTTGACAGTGATTGGGACTCTTGTTTCATTCTCTCTTCCTGCAATGGTTTATTGCATATTTGCAAATCATCTTTTGACTTTTGGTGTTGTAGTATATGGAATCCGATGACCAATGAGTTCTTCGAACTTTCTAAATTACCGGAGAAAACTTATGGCTTCGGATTTGGTTTCAGTCCCAAGACAAAGCGGTACAAATTGTTCAAGGCTATCTTTAATGAGGACGAAGCCATTAGCACAAGCACAATAGAGGTTTTGAGGTTTGGAATTAGTAACCAATGGAAGCCCCTTTGCTCCCTGCCTTTTAATGTTGGCTATAATGGTACTTACTTGGATGGAGTCATTTATTGGATTGGAAAGAATATAATGAATGACTTTGTGATATATGGTCTCGATGTTGAAACTGAAGTATTTGAAACCCTTGCTATTTTGAATGTTGAACTTTATTCAAGCAGGTACCATGCCTATTTTCAACCATTTGATGACACCATTTGTTTAATTATTAAAATGTTCCAACCAATTTGGAAGCTGGAAGTGTGGATTATGAAAGCCAAACATTCATGGATTAAAGAAATTGTTATTGATTTACTATCAGTTCAGAACTTTCCCCTCATTAAAGCCCTTGAAGGTCAACCAATGTTGCATTTTCTAATCAATAATGGCTTATTTTATTTTGATAAGTTAGGGATTGAGATCGAGATAAAGACATTATTCAGTTCATATCAGACGAAAATCGAAAGCCTTTTTCATATAGAATCCTTTCATTTTGATCTTCTCTCACAGATCTTGGACGGAAGCCATTGAAGCCATTTTTTCTTTGATTAAAGGTTGATTTGTACATTTATGTTTTCCCTTTTTTTTCTTTATGAACTTTTACATTTTGGTTTAATGAAGGAGGTTTTATGAACTTTTGGATTGTATCTATCATGTACTTTAATTCAAAAAGGTAGTATAATTAAGTTATCTTTCCAGAAATAATATTTTTTTATCTAGCCCAAGATATTATATTGTATTGATAGAAAGTGACTGAACAAGTAAAAATATATTGTAGTTAGCTTTGTTGATGCTGTGAAATGAAAACTAATTGTTAGTGATGTTCAAAGAAATCTAATAATCTCATGGAGTAATGTACTAAACTCAAATGACTCCATTAATCATTATTATGTTGAAAGTTGCGCCTTATTCCATTAGGTATATCATGCCTATATTCAGCCATTAATGACTCCATTTGTTTGATTATTAAAATGTTCTAACCAATTTGAAACCTGCAATTGTGGATTTTGAGAGCCAAACATTCATGAATTAGAGAATTTGTTATTGATTTATTAAATCGCGATATGTTTAAGAAGATTCACCTCATTAAAGCCTTTGAAGGTACTGAACAAATGTTATCTTTATACCATAATAATAACTTGTTTTACTTTGATAAGTTAGGGAATAAGATCAAGATAAAAACATTATTCAATTCAAACCATATAGTTATCGAAGATGTTTTTCATATAGAATCATTTCATTTTGGTTCTCTTTCACATATTTTGGCCCTAAGCGACTGAAACCATTTGTACTTCGATTAAATGTGAGGATCTTTACATTTGTGTTTTTTCAGTTTTCTTTTTTGTTTATGAACTTTTACATGTTGGTTTAATGAATAAGAGTTGTCTTTTTTTCTTTGCTTTAGAAATTTCTGCATCGTTTCTACCTTGTACTTTAATATAAAATTAATGTCAACTTGCTAAATATTATTTTAAAATATATTGTGGTGGCTTGTAAAAAGGATTTAGAGAGAGATCGTCTATTTTTTTTTGTATTGTTGATTAAGCTAGGTTAAAAATATGAATGGAAGACTTTTGTATATCTACATATTTGTATGACATTATTCAATTTAAATATAAGGTCTAATGTTTGTCTTTTATTTCACCAAGAAAATCTCTACATATTATAGCCTTAATTGCTTTCCATCGACATTTGTAAATCCTTTCTATTGCCCGAATTCACAGATCTTTGATCTTCTAGATGCCGATCTTTTTTTCGAGGACAACTTGGGAGAAGAGAATTATAAATAACGATTTCAGGGATCGAACCCGTGACCGTGGAATGGAAATGGATTAACACCAAACCAGATAACCAATCGCGTCACCGACCAGTTTCTAGATGCCGATCTACCTCTTCACATGTCACGAAAATAAAGTTAGGGTCCGTTCCAAGGATAGAACTTTTTGTTTTTGGGAAATTATAGTGAATATACTTATTGTCACAAATTAATTACAAATGTAAGTAAATTTTAAAATATTTATATTCAAAGTCATTAAAATATTCATTAATATCGATATTTAAGAAAGTATATGAGAAGCATTAACAAAATGACTACATTTGTTATTTTTTTTAAAAAGTGACCATATTTATAATTATTTTCTAGATTTTAGTTTTGTAGTTTTTTTTCTATAGTTGCCACTTATATAAAAAAAACAAAAAAAAACAAACAAATGAGAGCCTTATATAGATTCTTGGGATGGAATCGGTGACCATGGTATTGAACTGGGTCACCACCAAACAATGAAATTATCATGTGATTGTCCCTTTGTATATTTTTAATCATATAGATGGTATTTAATTTTACGATTTACGGTATCTTAATTTATAATTGTTTAAAAAAAATTGAATTCATAGTCAAATAACTTTTTCATACTGTTTAATATTCGTTCATTTGTATATTTCTCATTAACAAATGTACCGAATCTGAAACTTAATTGTTTTTTTTTATTTTTATAATGATAATTTGGAATATACATAGAAAAATTGTTTTCATATCTTTATGAATAAAACAATTTGATTCGAAATAATTAGGATAATCAGAATATATGGAATTTTGATTCAATAGATTTTAAGATATTAATAGTAAATCACTATGTTTCCTAAACTCTAGTTAGAAGATTTCTAAAATATGGTTCAACTGCTTCAAGAATATATTTGATATACTTGATGTCAAGTCATCGTCTAAATTGCTCCCTCTAAAACATAGATAAAACCTTAATCCTACCTCTAAAAGCATATTAATCTCAAGTATTAAAACATTCTTCTTCTTTTTTCTCCCTCAAAATTTAATTTCTGTGAGTTGGTGTGTGAAGATGGAGAATCGGTTGAAAAGAAAGAGGATTAGTAGTATGAACATTAATTGGAAGCTTCCGGAAGATATTGTTAAGGTAATCTTCTCGAAACTTCCATTCTCCAATTTGCCAAATTGCAGGACGGTTTGTAAAGCTTGGAATAATCTTGTTTTAGAGTATTCTAATTCATCTTCTAAATTACTCCACCCCACAAATGTTCTTCCCTGTACCTCTGGTATTATCTCCAATCGCAATCCCAAATTGCAGTGTATCGATTTTGATGCAACCAACTTTAATTCTGTAGCCACATTTAGTTCTGATGATGGGGATTGGAATTTGGTTTTAGATTTCTCTTCCTGCAATGGCTTGGTGCATATTTGCAAAGGAACTCATCAAAATTGGTGTAATACTGTATGGAATCCGATGACCAACGAGTTCATTCAACTTCCTAGATTAGAACAAAATATGTACACTTTCGGATTTGGTTTCAGCCCTAAGACAAGGCAGTACAAATTGTTCAGAGCTATCATTGATAAGGACAAACCCATTTATACAATAGAGATTTGGAGGTTTCGAATTAGTGACGAATGGAAGCCCCTAGTTTGCTCCCAGCCTGTTAGTGTTCACTCTAATAACACTATTTATTTGGATGGAATCATTTATTGGATTGGTCGGACTATCACCAATAATAAAATTGTGATATATGCTCTTGATGTCGAAACTGAAACATTTGAAACCATTGCTATCTTGGATGCTCGGCTTTACTCCCTTAGGGACCATGCCTACTTTGAGTCATTCAATGACACCATTTGTTTGATTATAAAAATATACGACCGAATTTGGAAGTTGCAAGTGTGGGTTATGAGAGCCAAACATTTGTGGATTAAAGAATTTGTTATTGATTTATCTGATGATTATAGTACTGGTCTTCCGTTGTTTCACATTATTAAAGGCTTTGAAGGAGAACAAATACGAATGTTGTCTTTTCTACTTAATAATGACTTATTTCATTTTGATAGATTGGGAAAGTTGATCAAGATAAAGGCATTATTCAATTCAAATGAGAAAAAAATTGGAAGAATATTTCATTTACAATCCTTCCATTTTGATTCTCTCTCGAAGATTTTGGCTGGAAATGTCTGAAAACATTTTTTTTTTCTTTGGTTGAATGAGGGTTTGTACCGTAATGTTTTCTTTTATGATCGGGAAGAATTTTCTTTTCTTTTTCTTTATTATATATGTGTCTTGATTGAAAACTATATGACATACTTATTAAAAACTATATACTTACCTGTGATGTTGGTGTTAAATGGTTTACAACCAAACAATGAAACCATTGCGTCATTGACTCATTCTGTATATATTAACATGGATTCAAGTCATTAAACTCATAAGCTTTTCATATTTTCTGTTATATGAATTATTTTGCTTTTTATAGATTATTTATTCATTATACATGAAAAATTCTCAAATTAATTCATAAATAAGTGACCATTATAAATTGAATACCTTTTAGTTTTTTTTTTTTTTTTTTTTTTTTGAAACAACCACCATTTAGTTTCATAATTAAGACCCTTTTTATCCCTAGGCTATAAATGATGGTTCCACACAATGATATATGGTTGCTTTTGCAATTTCATAATTTCACTTAAATTGATTAGTGATGAATCATGATATATTACAAATATTTTTCATGAATATATAAATATTTATTAGGTATATATTTTGATATGTTTATCTTATTTTTATAAAAATAAAAACAATTATTATACATATTTGAAACAAAAACATCAAACATGTATATTTAAAATAAAATAAAATAAAAAAAGGAAAAAATAATAATTATAATTCAACGGGCCTAAAATTTTGATTCAATAGATTTAAACATATTTACCGTAAATCATGTTTCCTAAACAAACTCTAATCATAACTCTACCTATAAAATCATATTTATCCCGAAAATTGAAATATTCAATCTCTGTTAATGATAATGGCGAATGAGGTGAAAAAAAAGAGGAAGAATATTATGAACATTAATCAGAAATGACAGAATTTTTTTTAATACCTAGAAATCTCTTGCTCAACTTTGGGAGGACATCATCGTCAACAAGGTTTTTTGGTGTAAAAAATTCAAACTCTATAAAGACTATGATCAATATGTTTTAGCTCTAAATTGGAGACTTTTCTTGTAATATGTTTTACATACATGTTAATGAAAGTATTATTTTTCCAAAAAAACATTAATCAGAAGCTTTAAGAGGATATTATTAGGGTAATCTTCTCGAAACTTCCATTCTCCAATTTGCCAAATTACAGGATTGTGTGTAAATTTTGGAATTATCTTATTTGCTAATTTGCCAATTTGCCAAATTCTGTGGCAATTTGCCAATTATCTCCGATGTTATCAACAGTTGCAATACTTGTTGTATCGAGTTTGATTCAACCACGGGTTCTGTGGCAACACTTAGTTTTGATTTTGTTTCAGAATTCATTTCCTGCAATTGCTTGCTCCATATTTACCAAGGAACTTCCAAGCTTTGGCATAATATCATATGGAATCCGATGACCAACGAATTCTTCCAACTTCCCGAAATAGAGCATTATGTGTACCACTTCGGATTTGGTTTCAACCTTAAGACAAAGTTGTGAGAAGAGTCTCATTTACACAATAGAGGTTTGGAGATTTGGAATTAACAATCAATGGGAGCTTCTTTGCCCCAGTCTGTTAGTACGCACTATCATGTTACTTATTTGAATGGAGTCGTTTATTGAATGGGAAAGAATGCGACCAATCATGAATTTGCGGTATATGGTATTGACGTAAAAATTGAAATATTTGAAATCATTGTTATCTTGGACGTAGGGCCTTATGATGTTGTATATGCCTACTTTCAACCATTCAATGACACTATTTGTTTGATTATAAACATGTTCGAAGAGGAAGAATCAATTGGGAAGTTGCAAGTATGGATTATGAGACAAGCCTCTTTGATGTTGTATTGTATGGACGAGCCTCTAATTGTGGTCGCCATGGAGAGGCGGTTAAATCTCCGACATGAGTTGTTGTAAAGACGCATGTTCTTCTCACGACAAGATGATTGAGTTCTTTTCAATATCTGAAAATATTCGTTCTCAAGATATCAGATATCAATAACGAGGTCCAAACAATATATATAACAATTTGATACGAATTAATTAGAATGCATATAACTAAAAGTTTGGATCAATAGATTTTAAGAAAAAGTACATTTTTAGTTCCTTAGTTTGTGATTTGATTTCAATTTATTATGATCTATATTTTCAGATTGAATATCTTTACCTTTATATTTCAATTATGCTCATTTTTTATTTTTAAAATAACAAAATCGTTAGTTATATTAAGTAATATTAACTAAAATATATCGATAAAATAATAATTTTAATTTATTCTTAAACTAAATTTAAAACATACACGAATCTTTGTAAATTGATATGTCCCACAAAAGTATTAAATTTTAACATGTAGGAAGCAAATTTAAAAAAATACAAACAAGTAATTTTCCCTTGATTTTAGGATACTAACACGTTAAATCAATTCTCAAAATTTAAAATTTAAAATTTAGAATTAAAATAAAAAAAAAAAAAAAAAAAATAAAAAAAAAAAAACGGTAAATCACGTTTCCTAAACAAACTCAAAACCTAACTCAACCTATAAAACCATATTTATCTCAAAATAAAAATACTCTTCCGTTTTATTTCTCCCTCAATATTCAATCTATAGTAACGACAATGGGGAGCATGAGTTTTATGAACATTAATAGGAAGCTTTCAGAGAGTATTATTAAGGTAATCTTCTCGAAACTTCCTTTGGCGAATTTGCCAAATTGTAGGATTGTGTGTAAAGTTTGGAATGATATTATTTTAGAGTATGCCAAATCCTCTTCTAAATTACTCCACCCTAATCCAAATGCTTTTATCTGCATCTCTGATATCTCTTATTTCGTCAACAATCACAATCCCCGTTGTATCCATTTTGATTCAACCACCAGTTGTGTAGCCACACTTCCTTTTGATGGCGATTATATTTCACAATTCTCTTCTTGCAATGGCTTGCTCCATATTTACCAAGGAACTTACCGGCTTCGGCGTAATACCATATGGAATCCGATGACCAACGAGTTCTTCCAACTTCCCGAATTCGAGCGTTATACGTACTGGTTCGGATTTGGTTTCAGCCTTAATACGAACCAGTACAAATTGTTTAGGGCTTCCCCTAACGAGGAGAATCCCATTTGCACAATAGAGGTTTGGAGGTTTGGAATTAGCAACCGATGGGAGCTTCTTTGCTCCCAGCCTTTTAGTGTCCACAATCATGGTACTTATTTGAATGGAGTTGTTTATTGGATGGGAAAGAATGCGGGCAATCATGAGCTTGTGGTATATGGTCTCGATGTAGAAACTGAAACATTTGAAACTGTTGCTATCTTGGACGTAGGGCCTTACGATGCTCTGTATGGCTACTTTCAGCCATTCAATGACACAATTTGTTTGATTATAAACATGTTTGAAGAACCAATTGGGAAGTTGCAAGTGTGGATTATGAGAGCCAAACATTCGTGGATTAAAGAATTTGTGATTGATTTACTCCATGACGATAGACTTGCACATTTTCACCTTATGAAAGTCTTTCAAGGTGAAGAAATGTTGTCTTTTCTTCTAGACACCAGTAAAGACTTATTTTACATTGATAAGTTGGGGGAGAAGATCAAGATGAAAACATTATTCAATCTAAACAAGACAAAAATTAAAAGCACTTTTCATATAGAGTCCTTCCATTTTGATTCTCTTTTGAAGATTTTGGGGATTGAAACCACTTTACCTTTAATTGAACATGGATTTGTGCGGTCCTGTTCAATTTTATAAACTTTTACATTTCAATTTAATGAAGAAGAGTTGTCTTTTTTCTCTACTCTATGCATTTTTGTTTGTATCTACCATTTAATATTATTTTATGGGTAGAAAGTGAGTTAAAGTAAAATATGTGGTCAACTAATTTGTTGGTGTTGTGACATTGAATTTTTAATAATTGTTAGGGAACTCTCATAGAAAACCTAACAACCTTGTGTTGAGCAACCACTTTGATCTTATTCCTGCCACTTGATGTGACCAATTTGAAAGTATTTCTATTTCTTGGTAGCTCAAATTAAGGGTTTATAGAGAAAGATTGAAATTGGTCTATTGGGTTGATTAAGATGGGTTACAAATATGAATGGAAGACTTTGTATATCTAAACAGGGCATATCTTTGTACATTGTTCTTCTACATCAAAATACAACAGGTGAATGACTCTTAGAACATGGTGAATATAGTTTTTTACACTGTAAAAAGTTCAATCTTTTCAAGGACGATGAGTATAGCTCTATGATGCACTGTTTTTTGCTTGCTGAAATTTGGTATCTTTTCTCTATTTGGTGTTGTCTTCTGGTTGTTTGGAGTGAACGAAATATGTGCATTTTCAATAATATTCGAGAATCGAGCGAATCTGGGGAAGTTTCCTCACCATCTCTCAATTGTAATTTTAATATATTGCTTACATACTTCATCTAGTATCCTTTTCAAAAAAAAAAAAAATAGAGTCAAATTTATGATAGCTATCTACTTAATAATGATTTATTACTGTAATTCTGCCAATAATACTCAAAACTCGTGTACAAAGTACATAACTTGCGTGTTTCACTATAATACTAAACTTGTGATGTTGTATTGTTACAGACGAACCTCCTTAATTCTGAAGTAGGATAACTAATTGGACGGGTAAATTCTGGCATGAGTTGTTTTAAGGACGCATGTTCTTCTCACGACAACAACAATTGCATGATCGAGAGATCTTCCCGATAAATTAAACCGTTTTCCCATTCCTTTGAACAGTTTTCGAATTTTCCATTCACCTGCTCCCAGCCTCTTAGTATCTACTATCATGGTATTTATTTGAATGGAATTGTTTATTGGATGGGAAAGAATGCAACCAATCATGAGTTTGCGGTATATGCTTTCGATGTAGAAATTGAAACATTTGAAACCATTGCTATCTTGGACGTAGGGCCTTACTCCGAAGAGCATGACTACTTTGAACCATTCAATAATACCATTTGTTTAATTATAAACATCCTCGAAGAGGAAGAATCAATTCGGAAGTTGCTAAGTGTGGATTATGAGAGCCAAACATTTATGGATTAAAGAATTTACTTCATGATGATAAAGATACCCACTTTCACCTTATTAAAGTCTTTGAAGGTGAACTTTCTAGACAACAATGACTTAATTTACTTTATTAAGTCGGGGAAGAAGATCATGATAAAAGACATTATTCCATCCAAATGAAAAAAAATATAAAAGAACTTTTCATATAGAATCCTTCAACTTTGAATCTCTTTCGAAGATGTTGGCTGCAAAGGACTGAAACCATTTTTTCTTTGGTTGAATGAGGATTTGTGCTGTTATATATTTTCTTTTATGAACTTTTACATTTTGGTTTAATGAAGGAGAGTTGTTTTTTTTCTTTACTCTATAAAATTTTGTTTGTATCTGCCATGTAATATTTTTTTATTGGTAGAAAGTGAGTAACAGTATAATATATTGTGGTCAACTCATTTGTTAGTGTCATGAAATTAAAACTTTAATTGTTAGGGAAGTTTCATAGAAAACCTAACAACCTATTGGACTAATGTATTTAAACCCATGGAATACATATTGACCAACAACTAACATATCTTATTCTTGCCACCTTTTTTTTTCAGAAAAGAACACAACATACATAACCATGTAAATAGTGATGTCTTTGTAGCTCTAGGATTAATGTACTTAAACTCATGGAACAAAGGAAACAAAAATTAAAAGCGCTTTTCATATAGAATCCTTCCATTTTAATACTCTTCCAAAGATTTTGGCTGGTAAGGACTAAAACCATTTCTTCTTTGGTTGAATGAGGATTTGTGCTGTTTTGTTTTCTTTTATGAACTTTAACATTTTGGTTTGATGAAGGAGAGTTGTCTTTTTTCTTTACTCTATGAATTTTTGTTTGTTCCTACCATTTTACATTATTTTATTGGTAGAAAGTGAGTAAAAGTAAAATATATTGTGGTCAACTAATCTGTTGGGGTTGTGAAATTGAAACTTTAGTTGTTATGGAAGTTTCATAGAAAACCCAACAACCTCATGGATTAATGTAGTTAAACTCATGGAACACATTGACCAACAACTAATATCATCTTATTCCTTCCTGCCAGTTTTTTTTTAGAACAGAACATACATAACCATGTAAATAGTGATATGCTTCTAGCTCTAGGATTGTTGCATATTCATTATTAGGACTACTGATATAAGTTAGCATATGTTAAGGTTACTATTGTGAAGTAGTTAGGGAGGAAAAGTGAGATATATAGAAGTCACTGCATTGTTGATACCTGCTGTGCAGTCAATCTTGACTCCGCCCGGCTTAGCAGAGCGATCTCTCATACTGAGGCTGCTGTCTCGGAATGTACTCTGAGATCTCATTTTGGCTTTTGAAGATTCAGTGCAGGCCATGTAGCTCGGATACTCCAAGTCCCCGCTGAA
>JBBMKA010045412.1:0-20563 GCA_037833695.1 Sechiopsis laciniata | reverse complement strand
GTTTGGTGTTTCTTTTGTTGGGGTTTGGGGGGGGTTTTTTTTTTTTTTTTTTTTTTTTTTTTTTTTTTTTTTTTTTTTTTTTGACATAAACGTAGTTTTTCTTTTTAAAATATGATTGAAAGAAAAGTAACGGAAATAAAATGAAAAAAGAATAATTTTGAAATACGTGGAACAGAGTAGGAGTAGGGTAGGAGCAGAGGGTGGGCCCCAAAGGGGATGTTGGGCGTCACGTGCTCCTCCAATTTCAGGCCTTCATTTTTTTTCTCCGTGGACCCATCCGCATGTGATTACATGTTCCACGTTGGCTGTCTTTGCAAATTCCTTTTTTATTTTCTTAAAACATTATTTTGCACGTGTGGGCTCCTTCCTCTAAGCGTGAGAATTTACAACACAAAAAATTTAATTTAAAATTTTAATTTTTTTTTTGCCTTGTCCTTATCTCACTAGACCAGCATAGCAGCCCAATAAGACTTACATGATTATGTGAGAGACTTGACTAATGTCACATTCACATTTTATTTTCTGTTCATAAGATTTTATTCTTTGTGTTATTCTAATTATTATTATTCATTTGAAAAAAAAACTATTATGTTATTATAATTATTATCAATTTTGATTGATTTACTTATGTTTTATTTCACTCTTGAGGCTTTCAATTTGTTTTTATTTTTCAATCTTTCAATTTTAAATATAATTCTTTGGTTCTTAAATTTTAAAGTTTGAGAAAACAAATACTTTTTTCAAAAAAAAAAAAAACAAAAACAAAAACAAAACAAATACTTGATCTCACCTTTATTATTTTCTAAAAAATTCACACATGCATTTTGTATTTCTTTAATATTTATAATTATTCTGATCAATTTACATGCATCTCAACTATTTTTATAAGATACATCGAAAATTTACTTTTTAATAAGTTGTCACTATAAATTTAACTCATTAATTTTTAAATTTTCATGGCATTCTGTCACACCTAGATCATGTTATAAAGGTTACAATAAAATAGCTTCTTAAGATTAAAAAACTTTAAAGTTTATAAACAAAAATATTTACTTTGCAAAGGTTCAATTACTAAAATAAATATTTTGAAAGTGAAATAAAAAATGCAAACGAAAATAGAATTTAAAGATATTTACGATGTTTAGACCCCTCAATTTTTTTCAAGGTATTGAACTCATTTACCATCCAATAATGAAATCATTGTGTCATTGACCTATTCGGTGGTGACAATTTATTTTATAATATTCAATTGTTAAAACAACTAGTAAGGAATTAAATCCTACTCAGAACATAAAAAGTAAAATAAATAAAAAAATCGAGCACCACCAAAGTTCTCCTACACCAAATCTATAACGTATATTCTAATAATGTTGATAAAATAAACAAAGATGCATCAAGAATTAGGGGCATGCGTGGGTAATTTATTAGTGATAGGTGGCCGTCATAGAAATAGAAGGACCACATAATTCACATGTTCAATAAAATTAAGAATGAAAGGTTAAGATTTAGGGAAATAAAGAATAATTGAAACCGAATTGAAAAAAAATAAATGATTTAAATAAAAATTTATTATGAAAAGTGGTTGGTAGCGTGTTATTATTATTATTATTTTTTTGAAAGCGGTAGCATGTTAATTAATTGATTATAATT
Source organism: Sechiopsis laciniata (assembly GCA_037833695.1). NCBI lineage: Eukaryota > Viridiplantae > Streptophyta > Magnoliopsida > Cucurbitales > Cucurbitaceae > Sechiopsis > Sechiopsis laciniata. Next base: position 18,913 of record JBBMKA010045412.1, on the reverse strand, counting down.
TAATTTAACTTCAATCTCATGAATTTGATTTTTAAAATTGTTATTTATCTCTTATCTTATTTAAGAGCGATAATACTCTTTAGATAGTGCTCGAGACTTCCTCCCCCAATTTAAACTCAAAATAATAATAATAAAATAAAATGAAATTGCACTGGATAGTCCAATTTCATAAAATAATTATATATCTAGATAAATTTAAAAATATTTACATCATAGTCAAATATACGGTATGGTTAATACTCATCACACAATATAATTTAGGGTATTAATACAGTATTTTTTTATTATTAATACAATATTATATATTAATTATTCCATATAATGAGTACTAATTATACCGTATATTTGATTATAATTATTATTTTTTGCCTAATATTATAAATACCTTTTAATTTGTCATGTTACTAAAAAAATCTCTAAAATAAATAATAATAATAAAGATTTTATTTCCTCTAAAAATATATATCAATATTTTATTATAAAAAAGATTTGATCCATCCAACGAAGCACGAAGAGAATAATTAATGTTCGAATCCCTAAATCCAACATGGTCGGTTTGCATCTTCTTCTTTCCTAAACGACAAACCCCTTATTTCTACATCTTTGTCTTTCAACTTGCATTTATTTTGTTCTTTTGCCCAATCAACCTTTATTTATAATCATCCCACCCCAATTTAACAAATCAATTTACTTTTTTTTTTTTGGTACTTCTTCCCTCGTGTTCCTAAGAACTATATATATTATATATTTTTTTGCAACTTAAAGTTAAAGAAGTTGAGTTCATATAATAAGTTTGGTCGTTCCTGTTCTATGCCATTTGTTAGTCTAATGATATATACGTATGATTATTAAATTCTTGTACTAAAAAAAAGATTATTAAATTGAAATGTTGATAACTCTTAATTAGAGAGTTATTTAGTTCTCCATTAGAGTGTTTTCAATGAAGAATAATGCATTATTATCTTATTTTGATGTATAGAATCACCTTAGTATGGAAAATTATACTTAAAATACAATGTATGTAGGATAAAAGGCAAGGATTAGAAAGTTAGGATATTTATGAGATTTTTGTGTTGAAAAGTCTAATGTTTGAAGCATTTTCTATAGCATTTGAAGAATCTTTGTTCTCGCTAAGTACTTTTTATCATTTCAGGATTTGTAAATGTTGAGAGCTTTGGATTCATGCCTTAATCAGAGGAGTCGAATTGAGGAAAAGAAGAGCTAGTCGGAAGCGGCCAATGTCTACAACATTCGATTCGATGAAAGAAACAGTTTTTCTGCAAAAAGCTGAATTCCTGCGCAGATGTCAGATGGAGCAGAGGCAGCAGACGTGTTTGTCCTCTCAAACACGTGTCAAAATGACCTATTATGATGGGGAAACATGTGTTTTTCATCTTTTAATCTTGGCCATTGATCATATATGAGCTAGAGCTTTAAATAGGGTGTTGAAAGAGAAAACCCCTGCCACCATTTTTAGAGCCTTGTCTTTTCAATTCCTCTTTTTCTTTTGGGGTTTTCTCCATTTTTCTTCTCTAGCAAATATCATTAGTTTCCTTAGAATTTCTTGCTTTCTACTTAGTTTTTGTAATAGAACAGTAGGGTTTCACAAGGAGTTTGGAGAAGCATTATTAATGACCATTTTGGCACTCTTTGGAGATTTTTTTTAGCTTTCTTTTTTCCTTTTTCTCTTTATTTTCAATTGCAATAGTTTTAGTTTTGTAAGACTTAATTTCATTTCTTAATACATACTTAGTTGGTAGTTTTTCTTTCAGTATTGATAGCATTCTGTTATGTTCTAATTTTTCTGCTGTGAAATGCTCTCAGCATTATACTCTGTTTCTATTCTTCTAATTATGAGCATGAGCTAAACACATATAGGTGAAGGTTAAGGTATGGGTGTGTGATGCATGTATCTTGGGTAAGCGGGTGATTTTGAGCTAAGATGTGGTGGGTGTTTTAATTAAGAGCATGTTTCGACTGACTATCCATTCATGTTTGCTTTTCACTTCATCTCGGAAGAGAGGGGGATTAGAGATCTACTACTCATGTCCATTAGTTTCATGTTAAGAACTCTTGCATGTTAAAGAGGGAGGCTAGAAATAGTCGTCTCGCTAGTGCACATTTCATTGTTTATAGCTTCGACCATAGAAACGGAAGCTCATGTTCGAAGAAAATGAATGTATTTTGGAAAAGAGCATTTGATCACGTGTTGTGTGGAGTTCGCTTCGCACCATAACCTTACCCTTGATGCATGCTAATCACACTCGAAAAACCCTTAATCCGAACCTATTCTCTTATCGAAGTATTTCCACTGTTTTTCTTGTTTTCTACATTTCTGTTTTACTATTTTCATACTGAACATCTGTAGCATTGTGACAGTTTGCTATTAGGTGTTTCTGTGAAGTTTCGAGCATTGCATGTGTTACTGTTTATTTTTTCAATGTTTACAACATTTGTTTCATTAATGTAGTTATATAGTTTTTAGTCAATTAGTTAGTATAATCACCCATCAAAATTTCGTTTACTTTTCTGTACTTGACTTTTTTACCAACACTTATTTAAGAGATAAACCAATCCCTGTGGAGAATGACTTTTATCTTATCACTTGACTACGATTGATTGCGTATACTTGCGTATAATCTGTTGAATGCTCGTAGCATTATTTGTTTATTGTGTAAAACGATCAGATTATTACTTATTTATTCGAGTAGTTACAACCGATCAAATGTCTATAATGTGTTATGTCATCTAGAGATGTCCATGAGGCGGGATCAGAGAATGACTTTCTCGTCCTCGTCCCTGTCCCCGCCACCAAGTCAAATCCTCCACCAAAAGTCACCTTTTTTTAGTGAAGATTGAGGTAGGATTTTCTGCGAGGAATCGATAGGGATCGATTTTTAGTGGGAAAATCTTTCCATTCATTTTTTTTATAATTTATTTTTTTGGATAGTAATTTCAAATAATTAAATTTTCATAAAAATTATCAATTAAATTTCAACTATATAGTTAATTATTAAAGAAAAATACTTATTTAAATAGACAATTTTATCAGCATTTTTTAATCTACAAATTGAAGGTGTACAATAGAGATAAAAATAATTTTAAAAAATAAGTTAAAAAGAAAATATAAACAGGGTGGGGATCGGAAAATCAGGGATGAGAAATACATTTTCCGTTCGTTCCCATTTAGCCTGATGTGAGCATTTTTTCCTGTCCTAGTAGGGATCATTCATCCCAATAGAAAAAAATACACATCTCTAATGTCACCTTATATCTTCAAGTTGATATAATATTGTTTATTTTAGTATTAGTTATCATAACTTTATTTTTTGTCATCATTCAAAAGATTTTCATAACAGTATAGCAGTTGATTTATTCCAATGTTTATGTCTCACTTATATACATATAATTTTTTATTTTTTATTTTTTTATTTTTTTTAAACACAATGTGAGATTTGGGCGGTATTATCAACCATACAAGCTAAAATCTTAAAAGTTTATAATAATTAAAATCATTTCCAAATCTAAAATATAGACATTGACGTATTGGAAAAAGATGGTAATTAAGGTGGTTGATGCTTGACTAATATGTTAGAGCAAGAGTAACACCCTAACTATTATTTTATTTAAGGATATTTTGGTTTCTGGTCTTTCACTTCTACAATCTCATTCGTATATAAATACTCCTCATGTATCATTCAAATATACACATCAATATTACATTCAATTTTTCGATAAAAAATATGATTTCTCATAAATTAATAAAGTTTGGATATGAAGAGCAAAACTTAAAAATAAAGGCTTATCTTTTGTTAGGCACATGATGTTTGGTCATAGTTGAGGTAGGAGAAGGAATAAGACATTTCAAAGTATAATTTGAAGATTAACCATTTGGTCAATGAAATTATTTTTAAGAAAGACCAAAGAAATTGCACATGGGAATAATTAAGTCAAGTAAACAACACACAACTTGCAAGAAGGAATTAATATAAGATTAAGATAACTATAACATGAAAACAATAATGTATAGTACCGTACCACTTTAAAATATAATTAAAATCACTACCATAGTAGTCATATATAAATTCTCATCTGTCACACCATGATTGAAAAGATTGTACCAGATTTAACTATTTGGGGGTGTTATAAAAATTAAAACAAGTTAAAATATAGACAAAATGAAGAAAGACAGCCGAAAATGAAGAATAAAAAAAAAAAGCCGAAAATGAAGAATTAAAAAAAAAGTAAAATAGAACTTCTCTAAAAAAAAGAAGTAAAATAGAAGAATGTTTTAATTAGGTAGAGCTAGCATGGTGCTAAAAGCCATCACATTAGAATGATGGCGGCATATTAATTAATTTAATTTGATTTAAGGTTTGAACACATGGAAGCCAATGATTCAAGAGCTTGGGTTTTGATTGATTTATGTAGCATGGTTTTAGTTGAATTAAAAAATAATGATTAAATTACAATTTTGATTTTTATGATTTAAATAAAGTTAAAATTTAGTGTAATCTTTATGCTTTGTAATAGCTAATAAGTATTGATTTTTTTTTTAATTAATAATTTTTTAATTGATTTGATGAAATGCCTTTTCTTTTCTTTTTTGATGTTTTTTCATGAATAAAAAAATGAAAGAAATTTGATAAATGTCAAAAAAAAAAAAACAAAAAAAACAAAATCAAAATCAAAATCAAAATCAAAATCAAATATAGTAAAAGTTGATTTAAATATAGTAAAACTGGAACATACATTTTGCTTACTTGTGATCTTCAAGCCTATAAATTGTTGGCTTCAATCAAATTAAATTGATTGAAGACAGTAAAACTTGAAATATTTTGTTACGTACAAAATATCTTTAAGAAGTTACTAAAATCAAAATAAAAATGTTAGAATTTACTGCCTACAACAAATTCTTTATTATTTTATTCAGCAACATTTGATGGAGGACATTCAAAAATTGTCGACTCAGAATTGTTCAGTTATATAAGATATCACTATAGTTATACTTTGGTTATAGATACTAAATTTTCATTTTTAGGTCTCAAAATTTAAGTTTAAGTTTAAGTTTTTTTTTTTTTTTTTAATTATAGGATAAAATATGTAATTTAACCCGAAATAATTAGCATGCAATTGTAACAATAATAATAATAATAATAAAGTTCAATTGAGGGTAGCATCGCCGCAGCATCATGGTTTTGTGGTTCGTTCCAGGCTGTAAAGTGTAGCCATCCCACAATTCTCCTCATAATCCTATGGATTTTCTTATTTCCTTTTAATTAGTTATTATTGGACAAATCAAACTTTTTATATTTTGATGGTGTACAAATCAACCTTTTTATATTTTCATGGTGGTATATTATAGACCTTTGAGTTTGAAGCTTTGTATCAATAATGATGTTGTCATTTATTTAATTATCTAGTGTGAATATTCTTGGATGTCAGACTATATTTGCATTTTTTTATTAAAAAAAGTATACTTCTCCTTGAGGGTATGCTCATCCTTAAGGTCTTGGATTCGAAATTCACTTGTGACATTACTCCTTCGATGTCTTCGATGTATGGCCTAGAGACGAGTGTGATTACCCTCTTGTATGTACCTCAACTATTATTACAGAATAATGTGACCGTACAATATTTGAATGTTAAGAAAATTCATTAAAAAAAATAAAATTACATGCAAATAGCCACCCTAAATTAAACTTGTCACCTTTTAATTCCTTTTGACACACTAAGACATTTTATTAATAATTTTTTGTTCTTGTTCAAAATTATGATCATGTTATTAGTAAATACAATTATCAGTTGAGTTGGGTAGCACAAGTGATTTCAATCATTTCAAAATCACTTTTGAACCAGAGGTTGTATAACAAATATTAATTAAATGATCGAATTCCCTATTTTTAATTGTTGTAGAACTGTCAATAAGAGCAATAGCTCATTACATTACTATGTGCTCAATAACTAAATGTCATGTTGTAACACCCCAAAAACTTACAGCTAAAAGATAACAGTTTGAAATTTAAATTTCAAGTCTCTAGTCCAGCTACCACCTTTCTAAACCCCATCAATCACAATTCAATTTCATCAGCTTAGCACCAAAAAAACCTGTTAGAGTTAACATCATAGCAAGGGTGAGTATATACATACAAAATAAGTAGCTTTTTAGTGTAGTAAACTACCATTCATCAGCAGAAGCTAGAAAGTCACACTAGCAACTCCCAAACACAGACAAACCCAGACCATGGTACTCGGGATCTCACAGTTGTCTACCAATTTCCGTAGACCACCCTATCTGGCATACATATCACGTACTCCACTCTTGAGTGCTTCTCTACTCATTATGCACCATAAATAAAGCTTGAAACACATCTTTAAATACGAACCAGAAGTACATTGCTCGTGTACCAAATGGAAACCGGCTATAAACCATATCTTTTAATTATAGGAATGTCCAAACCAAATTGGTAAGACACACCACACCATCAAAACACATATATGACGCACACCACACTAGAATGCACAATTACTGCACACCATACTACTATAGCGTTATTCTCACTAACTACACATCATTTCAAGAAAATACCACTCTCTTGGCTCTAATAATAACCATACAACTATGGTTACCAGAACCTGTGTACCTAGAAGTACTCACTCTCGATTGTACGTTCCAATACATATGTTTACTACTCGAATGACTCTTCGTTGATCATCGTACTTGTCATGTTAGGACACCTCTTAACCTTCCTATAATCAAACCCAACCTCGTAACAGAGCTCAACTCCCCTCTCTTTCAATTATAACGGAGAAATGCGGGGCTCATATAGGTCATAATCATTCCAATCGAAATAGAGTCATACACCCTTACTTAAATATGTAGAGGTCTTTAACATTGATCCTCCACCAACTTATACACCCATCGCATCCACGATGAGGTAACACTTCTGATTCTTACAATGTACTATTAATAAATTCAAGTAAACTACAAACACATTAACTCACCTTGAAAACACCATCTCACCTTGGAGTAATTCTTTTCACACTAGTCTCACGCTTAAACATATTACATACTTTATATCACCATTACAACTACTAGCTAATCTCCTCATACTAGTCACACGCTTGAACAACTGATCTTGCAACTTACATAAATAAACCTTACTGAGTTAACAGTATGAACACAACAAGTTGGTTCCAATGCCTTACACTACATTGGAAAGATAGTTTAACAAGCTTCATTTCTATCCACTTCATCTTTCAGCAAATGAACCACACTTCATCATTTAGTAGAATAAATCACATATCCATACTCAGTCATGCTTTGACTTATATAACACCATTAAAACATGCTCCAACTCACACCATGAACAATCGTATATAGCTCGGGTGTGCACTATATTATTTTCAACCAACAAGTACAACCACACTCTTAAACGAGTAATCCACAACTAGGAACTCACCTCACATCCTCAAATAAGTTCAACACAACCAACGACTTACCATACACTCTCCAATGAGTGGAGCACCGCTAATATCTCACACTGCACCCTCAAATGAATGATACACACTAGTATCTCACACAACACCCTCAAACGCGTGATAAACGCTAGTATCTAACACCGCACTCTTAAAGGAGAGATACACACCAGTATCTCAAACTGCACCCTCAAAGGAGTGATACACGCTTGTATCTCACACTGCACTTTCAAAGGAGTGATACACGCTAGTATCTCACACTGCACTCTCAAAGGAGTGATACACGCTAGTATCTTATACTGTACTCTCAAAGGAGTGAGATACGCTAGTATCTCACACTACACTCTCAAATGAGTGATACACGCTAGTATCTCACACTGCACTCTCAAAGGAGTGATACACGCTAGTATCTCACACTACACCCTCATAGGAGTGCTACTTCGCTAACAACTCATACACCTCTCTAAGAAACAATAATACACCACAAGCAATCCACACAACACTCTAAAAGGACTGTAAAACTCACCATTAATTCCTGAACATTCATACAACAAATAGGAATGTACAAGGAGTAAAAACGTAGTTACTTACCTAAAGAATAGAGTAGAAAAGTACGCATCACCTAACACTCTGAGCTTTGAGCTCCAAAAACCTACAAATGATCCATCACTCATAAATGACACCATCGGCTTGAATCAAAAATTGAGGAAGAGAAGAACGTCGTCGTTTCATTTAAAAAATGAAAAACACACCGCTAAAGTATGGCTAAGCAGCCATGTGCCTCACATCTAACAGATCAAGCATCATCGTTGTGTTCCAAGCTAAAACGACGTCGAGTGGACTTGGTCAACATTTAACCTTTGACTTTTTTTTTTCTTTCTCTAGGTTCTTACACATGGGTTCGAGTTCCTCACCTCAATTGTTATAGAACTAAAAAAAATGAGTTTCGAACATGTCCTATAACAGATATTAAGATGATCGAATTACGGTTGAATGTCAACCGAAGTAATTAAAGGGGTGTTTGGGGGAAGGGGAATGGTAATAACAATGATTATGGGGTAATGAGGAGGAGAATAGGAAAGAGAATGATTATGAGGAGAATGATTATTTGTGTTTGGGATGAAGGTAATGATTATGGGGAGAATAATTATTTGTGTTTGGGGTGGGGGTAATAATTATGAGAAAATAAAATAATGAATATGATTTGAGTGAAAAATAGTGATGTAATGTATAAAAAGTTGTTGGAGAGAGAATAAAAAAAGTGATTTTTGAAAAACGTGATTATGAGGGGAATGATTTTCGATGGTCCAAACACGGGGAATCATCATCATTTCTATTCTCCCCCTTATTCTTGGTGGCCCAAACACCCCTTAAAGCACAACTAAGAATTGTTTGGGAACTAAAAAAAAATTGTTTGCAAAGAGAGGGTAAGGAAGAAGTAAGGTATATCAAAAGGTGACAAATGAGTGAGGTCAAGTCATCAATCTGCCTCAAAAGCTCACATTTCCTAATTTAGTTTGATATTCTATTGAAGATGGTGATGGAGACCTTCATCTTTGAGATTATTTTTTCCTTGCTTCTACTAGTTTCAAATAGTTTGGATTCAATTTGATAAGGATTCCACTTTCAAATTTTTAGTTTCTGAAAATTAACTTGAAAGGAGGCAAACTTTTTTATTTATTTAATTTCAAGTCATCTTACATTCATCTAGCTTGTCTATAATCTTTAAGGATTGAACATATTAGATAGAAAACATTATAATGATCTTAAATTTTAATATATTCGATAAAAAGCATAGCAAAACTGACATATATTATTTATTTATGACTAAAAGTACGTGAATTTGAATCTTTTGCTGTTAGTTGGTATTGAACTAAAAAGTTATTTAATATAAAAATTTTGCATCAAGGACAATCTATTATAGGATCATAATTCAATTGTCATAAAATGTACTCTTGTCTTTTTTTTTTGCTCGTTTTTTTCTATTTGATTCTTACGGTGTTGAGGATGCAACTACTTTTTTATTATACAACAACATTTGGAAGAGAAGAGAAAAAGAAGATTCAAACTTAAAACCTCATGATTATTACATTACACAAGATGCCGCTAAAATCCTTCTTTCGATGGCTACTATGAAACTAATTATTATAAACATAATTAATTTGTATTTAGTTGAGCAACTCATGTCAAACTAATAAAAAAAACATCAGAAAAAACAAATTCAAGTACAAAACTAACCATATTGAAATTCTTTAAAAAAAAGAAACACAAAACTAGCCAACCATATAGAAAAAGGCAACAATATAAAAGAGTTTTCAACAGTTCAATTTTTGGGATATATCCAATTGGTACTTGGTTTCTTAAGATTGAAGAAGCTGCAGATTACATAACAAAAAGTACCATTTTTTGCTTTAGCTTATCTAGTTGCAAACATTTTCTTTTATAGAAAAATTGTTCAAAATATTTTCCTCTTCAGCTTTGACATTTTGGGTATTTTGCTTCATTGATAATTTTTTTTTTTTTTTCTTAAATAAGAGCTTTCAATTTTGCCCAGTTTAGGATCTGCTCTTTTGTGTTTGACGGTGAAATTATGAGTGAAGCTGACAAAATGTAGCTAACAGTTTTATACCGTCAAATATTTAGATTTGTATTACATGATTATTAGAGAGGTGAATCTATACATATATTATATTATATATATAGATTAATAATGAATGTGTTGGTAGCTCGTTCATTATCTTATTTAGTGTTAATCTATTTCAACTCTACAGTCTATTCATTTTTCCTTGAAGATGTACATGGAGAAGATTACATCAAAAAAAGAAGATGAATTTGGTTTTAACCGAACCAAAGAAACGTAGTTCGGCTACAAAACTAAAACTGAAAAATAGTTTTTTTTTTGTCGGTTTATTATCGTGCAAAACTGACAGATTTGATTCGATTCATGGTTCGGTCGAAAAACGAACCATGGTGAACGGTCAACACCAACAGTTAGCCCAATGGTGTAAAGGTTATTGCAGTTTAGTGCAGTTTTTTTTATTGGGTAATGGTTGTTTCAACACAAGATTTTGGGGGTGATTGTTTTTTATGTTTATTAATTGTGTATATCTGATTATAAAATTTTTTTAAAAAACATTCATGAAAACTGCAATAGCCTCCAAAAGCCAAAGTACAGTTTCTAAGCTGGAGAAAGATCAAATCAGTTGACATGTAATTGCTTCAGACTAGCTCTTGTTTCAGGAAAAAATATCAAAGCTAAACTAAGAAGAAAATCATGTCAGTAATTGAATTTTGTTCTTTCTTTTTTTTGTACCCCAAAATGTTATGAAAAAAGAAAAAGAGAGAAGAGAAAGCAAAGTTGCCCTATTTGTTCTTCTAAAAGCAAAGTTGCCCTATTTGTTCTTCTATTTGCAGCTTCTTCAACCTTAAGAAATCCAATGCTATTACGATTGATTATTATGTCATACATCGTATCAGTTGACTTTAATCTCTTAATGGCATTTAGATACACCCTTAGATTAACAACAAAACTATTTATTTTCAATTCTCCTACTTGGAGAATCCATATGCTCTTGTTTTTTTTCCTTAATAACCATTTAAGGGGTTTGGGGCACTGTTTAAGGATGTAATTAGGTTGAGACTTTGTATTTAGACAACCAATTATAATAATACCAATTATGATAATTGGTTGGTGGGTTAATCTTAATAGTTCATCTAAAGTATAATAACTTTTAAATTCAGTTTTAATAATCAATGTTATAATAAATACATTACAAACATAAATTATCATAACTCATGTTATAATAAACTGTATATGCATATCATTATAATTTCCTCTATGATAGTAACAAAATTGTACTAAGAGCAATAGTTCAATGATATTAGTATACATTGAGAGCTCATGGCTTATTCTTATGATGGAGCAGGTTAGTGCATAGTTCTACCTTTTATGGGCTTTAGTTTGGGCCTCGTTTAATTTTAGTTGGGCTTATAACTCATGTGGGGTTTTTGGACTCCCATAAATGGTGCCTGTTAATGGACCGTGTTGACAAAGACGGTAAGTAGGCTTAAATCAAGGGCACCTTTGGCCCATCAGAATGTTGTTTCAGGCCCAATCCGGCACGTAAAGCCCGCGTCTTTACTATTTATTATTTTTATTTTTGTACGTTTTTCAGGGTTAAGAATTTTCCTTTCGTTTTGTTTTTTTTTTTAATACAAAAATTTTCCTTATACAATTCTATTTCCTTGTTCGTTAGCTTTTAGTTTTTTTTTTTTTTTAATATACATATATACTTTAGTTATTCAAAATAAACGTTTTTCATTAATCTTTTCATAATTATTTTTTTGTTATGACATTTATTGAGAAGAAAAGTTAGGATTTGAATTTGAGTCATTCCTTAGATTCATATTTAAAATTTAATTATACTTATATATATCTTTTTTTTTTTAATTTAATATTTATCATATCTTTTAAACCATATTTATAATTATTTATACATTCAATTTTTTTTCGAAAAAATATATACATTTAAAATTTATACATAACAAAATAATTACATATTTATATATGAATCAAAGAATAGAATTACTAAAAAATAATTAAACTAGTTAATTTTTTATTTATATTTATTATAACCCATATTCAAACTTCATTAAAGATTTTTAACTTAACCTTTTTTAAAAATAAAAATAAAATTGTTTTGATTCATATATTTTGATTTAATCTTTCTTTTGTTTTTATTTCAATTATAAGTTTTTTTTTTTTCGTTTATTTGGTAGTTTTCATTTAAATAATAAATAGATTGAAATAAGTTTAATTTCATACATGTTTTCTTCAACTAAATGTTGTAGGAGACAAAAAAAAAAAAAAAGTGTAGCCATTTTTTTTTTCCTTTTTGAATTCTGTAATAACAAAAAGATATTGTTGGCAATAACAACAAATGGGAATCATGCAAATAGGGCTTTGATTAAAAAGCTCATCTCCATACAACACAAAAAACAAAAAGCTGGACGGATTTTGTCTTTACCTAAAAATGCCAGATTAAAAACCAATTTCAAATCTAATTTCACTCGCTCATTTGCAGAAAGCTCTCAAAATGGAGAAAAATTACTCAATGAATGAAATTCAGCACAAATTCGTAAAAGTCCAAGCAGGATTGAAGATCCACGTCGCCGAGATCGGAACCGGTGATCGATCAATATGTTCTCTTGCCGGATTCCGGTAACATTCTCTGATCTTCTTCTTGTTGTTGCTGCAATGTTTCAGGTTCGAATGTGGTGGTTTTTCTCCATGGATTTCCGGAGATTTGGTACTCGTGGCGGCACCAGATGATTGCGGTGGCTAACGCCGGTTTTCGAGCGATCGCTTTCGATTACAGAGGATATGGACTCTCCGATGCGCCGCCGGAGCTTTCAAAGGCTACATTCGGCGATATTATTGCCGATTTGCTTGAAATTCTTGACGATTTCGGTATCTCTAAGGTACTATTTCTCATTTTTCTTGATTTTGTTGAGATTTGAAGCAAAGATAGTTGTTACTAAAAATGTTGCTACTAACAGTGATTTCTGTTGGCCGAACCTATGTTTGGTTCCATTCGATTTAAATTGGATTTTGATTCAATAAGAATTAGATATTTTTTCCAATTTTTTTATCTCATTTTTAATTTACTTTGTTAAATATTTTTTTTTTATCAGCTATTCTTATTTTTTTAATTTATATTTCAAATCTAAATTTGTTCTTGTATCTATTTTATTTCCTTTAATATTTATATATTTTATTCGATTTTTATTTGGCTCTTTCATCAACAATGTATTTATATTTTCTAAAATTAATCTAAAATTATTCTAAAAAATCGAATCAATAAATAGGATTAGTTCGGTTTGGTAAAATTAGTTTTTTACTTATTTATTTATTTTGTTTTACCTCTAGTTTGTTGAGTCGTTGATGGAAGAAACTAAAACAGAATAATTGAGACTAAAAAAAGAAAAGGAGATAGCTTCGGTTTCTTCTTTGATCGCTATCCATCTCGAACAGTGTCTAAGGGGTTTTGTTTTAAAAAAATAATAATAATTTTCAATTTGTTAAGTTACAAAATCTACCCCACTTTCCTGCCTATGTCTATTTCATCTTTTAAATTTTAAAAGTATTAAACGTTTTTTTTTTTTTTACAATATACAGGATGACGAATCTAACTTTGAAGTTGTTAATATACGATGTCGGTTGAGCTATCTTTATTTTGACATATTAAATGATTTCGTTTAAACTTTTAATTTTATAGTTAAAATGATTGCATTTAGGAGACTTTTGATGAATCGTAAAGAAGGAAAAAAAAATTCTATAGATGTCAAAATGTTTTTAAAAGTTTAAATATAGAAAAAATTGATTCAATCAAATTAAATTCGATAACTTAAATCAAACCAACAAAACAAATCTAAAATAGATGTTTCGATAAAGTGAAATTGACAACTTCAATCAAATTAAGCGTATTGAAAACAAAATGCCAAAAAGATAAAAAGGATTGAAAACAATTGTGTGAAATTGATCGAAAAGAATGAAAGTTGAAATATATATTTTTTCTTTCAATGTATAAAATAAAATTGTTGCCTAATTCCTCTTAAAATTCCTTTTTTGTTTGGCTTGGATGTGTTTTTCTTACAGTTAGTGGAAAATAAAAAATGTTGTAACATTAATAATATGTGTATAGGTGTTTGTGGTGGGAAAAGATTTTGGAGCAAAGCCAGCTTATCAGTTTGCTATTCAACACCCAGAAAGGACAATGGGAGTTGTGACAATGGGAGTGCCATTCATACCTCCCCAACCTAGAAGTAGGTTCAAAGACCACCTCCCTGAAGGCTTCTACATTTCAAGATGGCAGGTATAACACTCCATCAATTAGTTAATAAGCAAATTTATCTAATTCATAAGCAGAAAGAAAAATCACTTTATTGAAGAAAGCAAATATGAATGCATAATAGCTGGTTAAAGAGATGGGGTTTTAAAAGAGTTCATTTATGACACGTTCGAATTAGTTTATATGCATCTCGATTATTCTCAAGAGACAAACTGTATGTGTATGATCCTACAACATTTGATTGTCAAAGAAATTTATAAGAGTTCGTTTATAAGTAAGTGGTCACCATAAATTGAATTCATCAACTCTTATATTTTCATCCGGATACATTGAATATTTTCTTGGATTTGTTTGTAAAGTACAGAGCAGAGGCTGATTTTGGTTTCTTGTTTGTGTTTAAAGTTTTTTTTTTTTTTTGTATGGTTTTATTGTGTTAGGAACCTGGACGAGCAGAGGCTGATTTTGGCCGTTTTGATGTAAAAACGGTTGTAAGAAATATTTACATCCTCTTCTCTAGAAGCGAAATCCCAATAGCCCAAGAAAACCAGGAGATAATGGACATAGTGGACTCATCCATTCCTCTTCCCCATTGGTTTACAGAGGAAGATCTAGCTGCTTATGGAGATCTCTATCAGAAATCTGGATTTGTCACTGCATTACAAATTCCTTATAGGTAATCCCTTTCAATCTTCTTGCTTTTCGATTATCGTGCAAGCGAGTTATTGTGCTTCTCAACTCTTAATGTTAAATCATGTTAAATTACCGAAATCCTAAACCTTAAGCTAATAGATTAAGGTGAATTCACACGGCCCCTCACCTGTGAGCTTGTAAAGTTGAAAACTGCCAGCAAGTGAAAATCAATTTTAATGAGAGAAGAAACGACTTCATAATTCATAAGAGTTTGAACACAAGGCCTCTTATTATAATACAATATTGAATCATGTTAAATCCTCGATAACTCTTAAATTTAGGCCTTAGAAGAGTTAAGAATGTATTAGAGGCATATTGAACACATAATTAAAGGGGGATCTTGGAATTGAGTGATGATTAGGGCTTGACTGATCTCAACAGTTAAGGAGAGTTCAAGTACTTCAAATTACTTGACTTATTTGCTTGTATATTTATTTTCATCAACCCAAAAGTTTAAGCTAATAGGTTGAGGATTTTTTTTTTTTTTTGGATAAATGAGAATCGAAACTTCACTCCAATACATACTCAGTTAGCATCTGCGCCTATCCCAAGACTTGATCCTTGAGGCAACAAAAAATTTTACAGTTAAGATTATTCGAAAGTTTCATTATATCAACTAACACTTAAAATAGTTCATTGATGATCATATATTTGATATTATGAATGAATTATATATGATAGGTCATTACTCAATGAAGATCGAGGAATAAAAGATCCAAAAGTGGAAGTTCCTGCACTTCTTATAGTAGGTGAAAAAGATTATTTTCTAAAATTCCCAGGAATTAATGAATATATGCGAAGTGAAAAAATGAAAGACTATGTTCCCGAACTCGAGATCGCCAATCTACCAGAAGGATCCCATTTTGTTCAAGAGCAATTCCCTGAAGAAGTTAATCAATTGCTATTCAATTTCCTTTCCAAGCATGCATGATTTAGACATATTCAACACTTAGGTTGAATCTAAATAAACCTTTGGCTAGTTCCTAAAAGAGTCTTTAAATAAATATATCTAGATGGCTCTTTGTGTGTTATGTGATCTTGCTTTTGAGTTCAAACCATGTCTATGATATGTATGTTAATAAGTAATCATGGATGTCAATTACTTAGTACTAAATGAAGTGCTCTTTTGAAGACCAATCTGCCTTCCTCTAGGTTGAAAATAGAGTTATGAGTTGATCACTGTATATTTGTGCCAACTTGTGGTCTTATAGTTGAAGTTTATTTATTTATTGTTGATTTTATTTTTTGAGTTTAACAAGGTTGGAAAAGATTGAAGGTACATATCAATTATCGTTGAGCTAAATCCATTTTGACAATATCTATGTCACAGTTAATTTAATTTAAACATGACTCTACAAAGTTAAGCTCAATATTAGAGAGCTCATTTAATTTACATAAGTAAATTTATGTTGAAGTTCAAACAATAGTAAGAAAAGTAGTCCATCTATTTTATCTCAAAATTAATTAGTGATGAGAGAAGTAGTTTACATATATTATAAATACTTGAAGGACTCTTCACTTTTTCAATGTAGAATCCTAATACCATAAATTTATATGTTTGTACTCGAATTTATAACTAATTTTCAACTATAACACTGCATATTTATTATTGAGAAATTTGTAGGGATGGCAAAGAAAAAAAAAGGTTAAAACAATTTGGAACAACCACTCCAAAATGAGATATTATTAAAAATGTAATAAAAAAAACTGTACATACCCTCTACAAACAACTACATCCAAAATAAGTTATTGTTTGCAATCCATCTACAAACATCCACATCCAAGCCAACCTATTTATACACAACAACAATCAAATGAGTTATTATTTACAACCTCTTACAAATAATTATTGCCACATCTTACAAACGAGTTATTTTTTACAACTTCTCATTTCTAAACTTCTTAAAATAATTCAGTATGCAACTCCTCATTCAAACACCCTCTTTGAAATGTCAAGAGGATTTGATAAATACTTTTCAATAAGTTGATAACTTACTTATGAATTAATTTAGGATTTCTTCAACCAAATGTCGTAGGAGACCATTTGTTTTAAAAAACTAATCGGGCAAACAAACAATAAATATCTTAAAATATAGACAAAAAGTAGACTAAAGAAGTCATTCCTTTTAGACTTTAGCTAAAAATGTTGTAGGAGTTCTTTTTTCCTTTTTTGATTTTGTAATAATAGAAAGAGGTTAGTTTGGCAAAAACAACAAGGGGGTCTTTGAGCCACCAAGAATAAGGGTGAGAATGAGAATGGAAATGATTTTCCGTGTATGGGCCATCGGGAATCATTCTTCACATAATCGTATTTTCCAAAAAAGCACTTTTTTCATTCTTTCCTAACTACTTTTTTATTCTCTCTCTAATAACTTTTCATACATCACATCACTATTTTTCACTCACATCATATTCATTATTTTATTTTTCTCATGATCATTACCTTTACCTCAAACACAAATAATCATTCTCTCCATAATCATTATCTTCACTTCAAACACAAATAACTATTACCCCATAATCATTCTCCTCCTTATTCTCCTCCTCATTACCATTCCCCCCTTAGGGGGTGTTTGGGCCAGCAATAATAAATGGAAGAATGAGGATGAGGATGATTCCCCGTGTTTGGGCCACCGAGATTCATTCTCCCCATAATCACATTTTCCAAAAAAACATTTTTTTCATTCTCCTCCTAACTACTTTTTATTTTCTGTCCAACAACTTTTCATACATCACATCACTATTTTTCACTCACATCATATTCATTATTTTATTTTTCTCATAATCATTACCTTTATTTAAAACACAAATAATCATTCTCCTCATAATCATTACCTTCAACACAAATAATCATTACTCTCATAATCATTCTCCTCCTTATTCTACTCCTCATTACCATTCTCCCTTAATCATTACCATTCCCCTTGCCCCAAACACACTCATTAACCTAACCCGACCAACCCGAAATTATTATTTAATTTTTAAAATATATATGTTTTTACTTATAACATAATTATATATGCGTATATTTGTTTTATTTAATTATTATTTTTAGAATTTTTATTTCCCACATTCTTTAATATTTTTTTCAAATCTTTATAATTTATATACCAAATTATGTAAAATATCTTTGTTAGTTTTAATTATATATTTGTTTTATGGAAGTTGAATTATGTCATCTATTTTTGTTGTTTTAATTATCTATTTGTTTTATGTTTTATAGTTGGAATCTTCTATATAAACTATGATTGTATATTTATATTCATTTCATTACCTTAATTGGAGATTGTATTTTATTTACGTATAATGTAAGACTAATTTAATAAAAAAAATATTTATATTTATAATTTATTATTGAACCCGATGACCCAACCCAATCTAACCCAAAAATATAAGGGTTGGGTTGAGTTATCTCTTTAATTGGGTTGGAAAAATGACCAACCTAAAAATTTAGATTTGGTTGAAAACCCCTCCAACCCAATCCAACCCAACCCATGTTCACTCCTATAAGTAGGGGTGAAAATAAAAACCGAAAATCGACTGAACCGAACCGATCCAATGGATCGGTTCGGTTTTTAAGAAGAAAATTGGATCTATTGGTTTAAAACTGCAAAAAACCGATTATTATTGGTTCGGTTTGGTTTTATATAGAAAAACCGAAAAAAACCGAACCAAACCGATCATGTATAAATTACAATTAAAGACCCTAATTCAGCCGTTCTATTGAATCTGTGCCTTCTATTTCTCCATTTACCCTGCCGTTCAGTTTCCAATCGATTCTCGTCTTCTCTTCAATCCATTCCCGTCGCCTCTTCTACGCTCATCTCCCTCTCCCCCCAACTTGAAGGTATGTTTTCTTTCTTTTTCTTTGATTTTGTCTGTTCCTTTGATTT
>JBBMKA010045353.1:0-20587 GCA_037833695.1 Sechiopsis laciniata | reverse complement strand
CCTTGAAAAGCTTCCTTCCCAATTCCCAAAAGAGAATTTACACAGAATGTTCTAAAAAATCAAGATGGAAAAAGACTGCAGCAAAAAAAGAAAACTTAAATACTAACATTCTCAACCCTAGGCTAACAATCACTAGGGCCCACACCCTAAATATTACCTACGTCCCTTTTCGCAGGAAGGGTAACAAATAAACCCCACACTGTCATTCTTTTTTTTTACCCCTACGGACATACACCTTTGTTATGGGAGGTTGGTTTAACAATACTCGCCCCCCACAGCGTCACCTTGTCCTCAAGGTGAAAATTTGGATATTGCTCAGAAATGGCTTGTGCAGGTTCCCAAGTAGCATCATTCACGTCTGTATGCTCCCACTGAATCAAAACTTCCAAGGTGTCTCCTTTATCGGCTGAGTTACGGATGCCTAAAAGAGTTTGTGGCTGATACGTGTAAGATAAATCAGCTTTCAAATGTGGGGGAATGAGGTAAACTAACATGTTGTGCCCCACAGCTTAACGAAGCACAAAAACATGAAAAATCGGGTGAATAGCCACACCCTTGGGTAACTCAATTCGGTACGCCACCTTCTCAACCCAAGCTAAAATTTGAAATGGGCCAATAAATCGTGGAGCCAACTTCAGGTGTTTGTGTCGGGACAAGCTTGACTGTCAGTAGGGACGAAGCTTCAAGTAAACCCATTCCCCGACATCGAATTCAACGTCACATCGTTTAGCATTAGCCTCCAAAGTCATCCGCTGTTGTGCTTTAGTCAATGACGCCTTCAAGCGCTCTAACATGCTGTCACGATCGTGCAGTTGCAAGTCGACTGCAGATAAGGCACTACTCCCTTTTTCATAACTCAGAATGGGGGGTGGGCTACGACCATAAACTACCTCAAAAGGAGATAGCACGTAGACGTATGATATGTTGTGTTAGAGCTAAATTCAGCCCATGGAAGCCATCGTACCCATTGTGTTGGTGTGGTCATAGCAAAACAACGTAAGTATGTCTCCAAGCTACGGTTCACCACTTCCGTTTGCCCATCCGTCTGCGGATGATAGGTTGTACTATGCCTCAACTGCGTTGTTGTATCACGAAAAATTTCCTCCCAAAACATACTCGTAAATATTTTATCCCGATCAGACACAATGCTACGGGGATACCCATGCAAACGCACGACCTCCTTGACAAATATTGTAGCCACAGATGAAGCTGTAAACGGGTGTTTCAATGAAGTGTGCGTACTTGGACAGGCGATCAACTACAACAAATATGGTATTAAAACCCTCAGATCTTGGTAGACCCTCCACAAAATCCATCAAGATATCTTTCCAAACGCGTTCGGGTATAGGTAGCGCCTGTAAGAGACCCTCTGGTGCGAGAGACAAATATTTTGCATGTTGGCAAATTACGTAGTCTGCAACAAAGGCCTGAACTCGTGCTTTCATGCCCTGCCAGTAAACCTCTCGTGCTAATCGCTGATATGTCTTTAACACCCCATGATGTCCTTCAATAGGACTGCAATGGAACTCATGTAACAATAGCGGAATCGTTGGAGATGTGGCCGGCAACACCAAACGATTCTTATAATACAACAATTCACCCCACATAGAAAAACCCTTTGGTCCGGAATTTTGTGTAACAAATTACTCTCGAATAGCCTTAAGCCTATCATCCTCTAGCACCTGTTGCACAACAAGATCAGAATTTAAGCCAGTGACCATACTAAGATTGCCCAATTCTAGAGCCAATGGCAAACGAGAGAGAGCATATGCAGCTGTATTCTCGAGGCCCCGTTTATACTCAATGCTAAAATCATAAGACAATAGCTTAGCCACCCATTTTTTATATTCCCCTTCGACCACCCGCTGTTCAAGTAAAAACTTCAAACTTTTCTGATCTGTGCGCACTGTAAACTTCCTGCCTAAGAGATACGGGGGCCATTTTTGGATTGCAAAAATGATTGCCATCAACTCTCGCTCATAACCGGCCTTGTGGCGGTGCGTGGGGGGTAATGCCTTACTATAGAAGGATATCAGGTGCCCAGCTAGCATTAGCACGACGCCGACTCCTACGCCCGATGCGTCAGTTTCCACCACAAACGGTATAGAGAAATCCGATAGTCGTAAGACTGGAATGCTGATCATAGCATGCTTAAGGCGTTGGAAAGCTTCCTCGGCCTCATCGTTCCACACAAACTGTCCCTTCTTTAGCAATTGTGTCAGTGGCACTGCAATGGTTCCATAGTTGGCCCAGGAAACTCCTCAAGTCTCGAATCTGTCGCAGTGTCGGCCAATTAGACATGGCCTCAATTTTGGAAGGATCAGCTGAGACTCCTTCAGCCGACACAAGGTGGCCTAAATATTCAATGGTCGAAGCCCCAAAATTACATTTTTTTCTATTAGCTACAAACTGATGCTGCACTAGTACTTGGAAAACTTCCGACAACTGGTGGACATGTTCTTGCATTGTGGAGCTATAAATCAGGATGTCGTCAAAGAAAACCAACACGAACTTACGGAGGAAAGGGCGAAGTAGAGAATTCATTACCAACTAGAATGTTGAGGGTGCATTCCAGAGACCGAATGGCATAACCAAAAATTCGTAGTGCCCCCTCGTGAGTCCGAAAAGCAGTTTTGTGCACATTGGCTAGGTCTACACGAATTTGGTGATAGCCGGACTTTAAGTTGATCTTCGAAAATACTGTGGCCCCAAATAGCTCATCCAATAATTCATCCACCATTGGGATTGGGAATTTATCTGGGATGGTAGCGTTATTTAACGCTCTATCTTTTTTTTTTCACAAGTAATACGGGACTGGAAAAAGAGCTTTTACTTTGTTGGATTAACCCCGAAGCGAGCATCTCACTAACCAACCTTTCAATCTCGTCTTTTTGGAACTGCGAATATCTGTACGGACGCACATTGATCGCCCCCAAATTTGGGTGCAACTCAATCGTGTGATCACGGTTCTGCAAGGGTGGAATACCCCCTGAAGCTTCAAAGACTATGGCATACTACTGCAACACTGCTTGCAATTCTTGAGGAACCGACATATCTCTCAACTTGGGACCCATCACTATCTAGCAAAATGTTATCACTTTCCATGACCAACTCATTTAACTCTATTAATATCCCAGGTCCTCCCGGGTGAAAGCCTTCATCATAGACTTTAAGGACACTTGAGATTTAACTAAACTTCTGTCTCCTCACAGCCGAACAAGCCAATCCCCCACATGAAATGCATCTCGAGTATTCGATAATCAAATACAATCTGGCCCAGGGTCTCCAGCCACGCTACCCCCACCCAATATCACATCTGCGCTACCCATGGGGAATGGAAAAAAATCATGTATAATGGTTAATTCAGATAGAGTGAGAACTACACCTTTGCACTTTCCTGCTGCTCGAACCGAATCCCCTGTCCCTAGAACTACTCCACAACTTGCAGCAGGTTCAATCGAAAGGCCAACCTTGTTAACGATACTTTCATAAATGAAATTGTGAGTTGTCCCGCTGTCAATCAATACAATCACATCATGAGCCCCGAATTTGCCTCGTAACTTCAAGGTTTTTGGTGAACTAAACCCCACTATCAAATTCAACGATAAGGCGGCCATCGTTTGCATTTCTAGTCTTCCACTGTCCGAGTCATTTAACGGCAGCAACACTTCTCCCTCATTGTTGATGTGCTCCTCTTGTTCCTCGGCTACCCCTCCTTGGTCCACGACCACTTCTAACTTTTGTAATTCTTTCTTCTTGCATTTATGGCCTGACACGAACTTTTCATCACATCTATAATAGAGGCCTTTATCTCTTTTAATCCGCAACTCACTATCCGTTAGGCGTTTGAAAATCGGCATCCAATTAATTGTTGTTGAAGAACTCCCAATCAACGAATTCGTCGATCCTGTCGACGAAGGTTGAACTGCCGTTTGAGATGCACTGCCACGATTAGGGCTAAAGGTAAACAACCGTGAACTCAGGTCAGAGACCCCGCCACAGTCGATCCACTTGACCCGGAAACAACCCCCCCCCTAATGTGTTAACTTTTACTGGGCTTAGGCCGTTCTTTTTCCTCTGTTGCACTGAAGCATCGTCTTCAATAAGCTGGGCCATCATCATTTTTGCTTTTAAGCCCACTGGTTTGAGTTTTCTAAGTTCACTTTGAATTTCCCCTTTGAGCCCACTTTCAAACTTACCTTCTAGAGCCTCTTCACTGAGATCCTTCATTCCGCGCGCGTACCTCTCAAATTTCTGCCTGTAATATCTCACCATCGACTCTTGATGAAGTCGCATTAGACGAGCGTATTTGTTCCCTTGAGACATCGGCCTGAATCTTTCAAGAAGCAGTTCTCGAAATTCTGTCCACGATTCAATCGGAGTTCGATCTTCTTTATACTGATGCCAGTCGAGAGCTTCCCCTTCTAGACAAAGTATGGCAGTATCGAGTTTATCTCGCTTGGTCAAGCGATTCACTACGAAATATCGCTCTACCCTATGAATCCACCCATCAGGGTCTTCGTCTTCCTCCCCTTTGAATGTCGGCACTTCGAGTTTTGGTAAACGCATATCGAACAACAGTACCTTTCTTATATTCAGCGCGCAAGTGTCTACTCCATCTGTTTTCTTTTCATTTTTCTCCTTCAGCTTAGTAGCAACCTCTTCTCCCACCGGCCGCTTGCCCTTGTCTGTCGGTGTTCGTTCCGACGAAAACACGCCTGACCCATACTCAACCGCCTTGTCTGTTTGCTCCAGCCGTTCAGCGATCATTCTCATTTGCTCCTGCAGAATGTCAAATTTCGAGTCCAGCCGTGCTGCCAAAATCGATTGCTTCTCCCCTAGGTCAGCGAACTGTAAGTCTCTTCTCCCCTCAACTTCATCCCTTTTTGTTTTCGCCTCCTTCTGTTGCTGGCTAAATTCTTGTAACTTCCCTTCAAATTCACTGATTTTTGCTTCCATTTTGCGCCACCATTGCCAAGATAGACGGCTCTGATACCAAAACTGTTAGGATCTAACAATTTTATTTATATATTAGAGGAAAGGACAGCCTTGAAAAGCTTCCTTCCCAATTCCCAAAAGAGAATTTACACAGAATGTTCTAAAAAATCAAGATGGAAAAAGACTACAGCAAGAAAAGAAAACTTAAATACTAACATTCTCAACCCTAGGCTAACAACCACTAGGGCTCACACCCTAAATATTACCCACGTCCCTTTTCGCAGGAAGGGTAACAAATAAACCTCACACTGTCATTCTCTTTTTTTACCCCTACGGACATACACCTTTGTTATAAGAGGTTCCTGGTCTTAAGAGAAACCTAATCTCTTTGCGAACTTTCGATAAGACTGGTTATTCATCTAAGAATAGAATCCTTTTTGTGACCAAGGATTTAATAGTTAAACTGACAAGCAAATGCTTTTTAATTGGGGAACCACATTCAATAATCAATTTGAACACATGTTTGGCGTAGAATGTTAGCTTTCACATTAGTAATAAGTGACTTGATTATTTATTTGATCAAGGACTTTTAGGAAAAACTAACCTTTCTCATATATATTTACGTGAACATAGACAACTAGGCATAGTTTTAATAAGAGTATTAATAAATCCAAAAAGAAGAATTATGTTCATTCTGATTTATGGGTTAAAACTTTTAGGGTTAAAACTTTTGAAGGAGTAGTTAAAAACCATTAATCCTTAAATACCTAACTTTATTTTTTGTTTAAGTTTCTACCATAGTTTTCGATTCAACCAATTTTTCAATTGCCTCATTTTTTTTTTTTTTTTTTAAGATATCCTAGAATAGTCATCTAAAAGAGTTAAAAAATACGTAGCTCCTCTAAAAGTTTTAACCCTAAAAGTTTCTAATTTGTGCAAATAACATGGCATTAGTAGACACTTAATTGTTCTCGACACACCCCAACAAAATGGTTTAGCATAGAGATTTAATAGAAAAATTCTTGATAGAGTTAGTATGTTATCTAATGCTAAATTATCTAAGATGTTTCGAGGGGAAGGTGTCAGTAAAACTTCTTACCTAATTAATAGAAGTTCCTCATCATGCTCTATTTGAGAGCTATCAGCATGCTTTTTTTAACACTAAGCAAAATTGTGACATTCCGAGTGGTGTTTTAAAGGCAGTCATGTACGCCCAGAGTGCG
Source organism: Sechiopsis laciniata (assembly GCA_037833695.1). Classification (NCBI taxonomy): domain Eukaryota; kingdom Viridiplantae; phylum Streptophyta; class Magnoliopsida; order Cucurbitales; family Cucurbitaceae; genus Sechiopsis; species Sechiopsis laciniata. Next base: position 14,426 of record JBBMKA010045353.1, on the reverse strand, counting down.
TCATCTAGCTTGCTGAACCAATCCTTTCTATCTCTCGCTTTGAAATCACTGCTTGTCCATTTGTCTGGGGATGGTATGCTAGGGCAATTTTGTGGCCAACGTTGTACTTCTGCAACACAAACTCTAGAGCTCGATTGACGAAGTGCATTTCTTCGTCGTTGATCAATACTCGTGGAGTACTAAATCTCATAAATATGTATTTGTGCAAAAATTTTATCACTGTCTTTGCATCATTTTTCGCACATGCCAACGCCTCCACCCATTTGGAGATATAATCCACAGCAACCAATATTTATAGATTCTCATTAGAATTTGGGAATGGTCCCATGGAATCGATTCCCCATACATCAAATAGTTCTACTTCCAAGATGTATCTACGCGGCACTTCGTCCTACCTTCCAATTGTGCCAAGTCATTGGCATTGATCACAAGTCTTCGCGAAGTCGTAGGCATCTTTGAATATTGAAGGCCAATAATATCCTGACTAAAATACCTTTGCTGCTGTTTTCGCTCCACCAAAATGGCCCGCCCGCATACGCCGCAGTATGTCATTCTGCCAAAATCGACTTTGCCTCCTTCTCAGTAGTAACACTACGAATCACACTATCAACACATTGTTTATACAGAAATGGTTCATCCCAAAAATATGTCCTCGCATCATGCAAGAACTTTTTTCTCTACTAAAAGTTGAGATTTTTGGGCATCACACCACTGACTAGATAGTTAGCAAGATCTGCAAACCAAGGTTCTGATATGTGGCTTGCCACGAATAACTGCTCATCAAAAAATGAATCGCCAATTTCGAGTTACACTAGCAAACTAGCCGTACACTCTATACGAGAAAGATGATCAGTTATTACATTTTCACTGCCCTTCTTGTCCACTATTTCAAGGTCAAATTCTTGCAATCGTGGTTTCGTTTCTGTCTTCTTAAAAAGGTATCTGATACGTCATTTAAGAGCGAAACTTATCTAACGCGAACCTGACTTCCAACAACTCTTTTTCTGTAGTGGTGTACTTCGTTCATCATCTTGCTGGTGTAGTATAGGGATGAATTAGCTTTTCGCCCTTTTGTCGTCTTAATGATAGGCATCTTATTGATTAATCACTTGCATCACACATGATGCAGAATGATTGATCCCAATTTGGCGACTTAATGATGGGTGCATAAACGCAGTCTTTAATGACTGAAATTCTTTCGTGCAAGCGTGATCAAAATTGAACGGTCTATTCAACTTTAGTAATTCGCACAACGATTTTGAAATTTTTTAGAAATCTTTTGTAAACCTTAAGTATCTAGCGTGACCAAGAAAACTTCTTATCCCTCTTGTGTGACCAAGAAAATTTCTAATATCGCCATTCCTATTCGATGCCCTAGCATAATCCCTTCTATTACTATAAAATGGCACTTCTCCCAGTTGAGCACGAGATTCGTTTCTTCGCATCTCTCAAGCACCTTGCTTAAATTTTTGAGACAGGTTGCGAAAGATGATCCAAAAACTATAAAGTCATCCAAGAACACATCTACGCATCGCTCAAACATGTCTGAGAATATTGCAAGCATGCACCGCTAGAATGTCGCTAGGGCATTACACAATCTGAACGGCATCCTCCTAAAAGCAAAAATCCCATAGGGCTTGTGAAAGTTGTCTTTTCTTGGTCTTCAAGAGCGATGGTGGTTTGGTTATACCTGAAATAGCCATCTAAGAAATAGTAGTATTCTTGGCCAGCGACGCGATCTAGGATTTGGTCGATGTATGGAAGAGGAAAATGATATTTCTTAGTTGCAACATTTAATTTTTGGTAATCCATGAATACGCGCCAGCCAGATACTGTCCGTGTAGGAATAAGTTCATCTTGTTCATTCTTTACTACCGTAGTGCCTCCTTTTTTCGACAAGCATTGAACTGGGTTTATCTATTTGCTATCTGACCATCTAACCATTTGATAATTTCCTTCTTAACCACTTCTTTCATAGTAGGGTTTAATCTTCGCTGGTGCTCTACTAAGCGAAACCTCTCATCTTCTAGATTTATCTTATGCATGCAAAAAGATAGGCTTACCCTTCAGGTCAGCGAGAGTCCAACCAATTGCTGTTTTATGGGGCCTCGACAATTCTAGCAGTGATTTTTCGTGATGAGGCATAAGTTTTAAAGATATAATGACTGACAGGATTTCCCATTCGCTCAAATACTTATACTTGAGATATTCAGGTAGTGGTCTAAGTTCCAATACGAGTGCATGTTTGATTGATAGCTTTATTGGCGACGGCACTCTATCAGTTAAGTCCAGCGAGTCGTTCACAGCATTCAAAATCTCGCAAACTTTCAGTTCATTCTCTCGCAGCCCTCCTTCGTAGAATCCCGTGTAATCGATATTCGCTTCTTCCCTTTGCTCCAGCAAACTTTCACTGTAAAACATTGAAGTCTTCTTCTAGAGTGTTGATTGTTGAACACTCTTCTACATCTATTGGGTATTTCATTGAGTTGCAGATACTGAATTAATCATTTTACCATTCATTTGTAGCATAATTGTGCCTTCATAAACGTCGACCAGTGTTCCCGTCTTAAAAAATGGTCGTCCCAAGATGATAGGGACTTTTTTGTCTGCTTCATAATCTAGAATTATGAAGTCTGTGGAGGAGATAAATTTTTCCACTTGGACTAAAATATCTTCGATCTTGCCTTCTGGTCGCATAATGGAGCGATCAACCAATTGAATTGTGACAAAAGCGAAACTATCGACCAAAAGGCAAGATCGAAGATATTTTAGTCCAAGTGGACAAATTCATCTACCCCGCAGACTTCATAATTTTGGATTATGAAGCAGATAAGGACTTCCCTATCATCTTGGGACGACTATTTTTTAAGACGGGGCGAACACTGGTCGACGTTTATGAAGGCACAACTATGCTACAAATGAATGGTGAAAAGATTAAGTTCAGTATCTGCAACTCAATGAAATACCAAACCAATGTAGAAGAGTGTTCAGCAATCTGACTATAGAAGAAGACTTAAATAAAGCTTACAGCAAAAATTCGCTAAAGCGAAGGGATTCTACGAAGGAGGGTTGCGAGAAAATGAACTGGAAGTTCGCGAGATTTTGAATGTTGTGAATGAGTAGAGTGTCACTGCCAATAAAGCCATCAATCGAACAAGCACCAGTATTGGAACTTAGACCACTACCTGAACATCTCAAGTATGCTTATTTAGGCAAAGAGGAAACCCTGCCAGTTATTATATCTTCAAAACTTATGCCTCATCACGAAGAATCGCTGCTAGGATTGTTGAGGCAGCATAAAAGAGCAACTGTTTGGACTATTGCTGACCTGTAGGGTATAAGTCCATCTTTTTGCATGCATAAGATAAATATAGAAGATGAGTGGTTTCACTTAATAGAGCACCAGCTAAGATTAAATCCTACTATGAAAGAAGTGAGAAGGAAATTATCAAATTCTTAGATGTGGGAATCATTTATCCGATTTCAGATAGCAAATGGGTAAGCCCAGTTCAATGCGTGATGAAGAAAGTAGGCATTATAGTAGTAAAGAATGAACAAGATGAACTTATTCCTACGCAGATAGTTTCTAGCTAGTCGTATGCATGAATTATCGAAAATTAAATGCCGCAACTAAGAAAGATCATCTTCCTCTTCCGTACATCGACCAAATTCTAGATCGCTTTGCTAGCCAAGAATACTACAGTTTCTTAGGTTGGTATTCCGAGTATAACCAAATCACCATCGCTCTTGAGGACTAAGAAAAGACACATGCCTTTATGGGATTTTCGCTTTTAGAAGGATGTCGTTCAGATTGTGTAATGCTCTAGTGACATTTCAGCAATTCAGTAATGCATGCTCGCAATATTCTCAAACATGATTGAGTGATGCATAGACGTATTCATGGATGAATTTACAATTTTCGGATCATCTTTCGCAACCTGTCTAAAAAATTTAGGCAAGATGCTTAAGATGTGAAGAAACGAATCTCGTGCTCAATTGGGAGAAGTGCCATTTTATGGTAACAGAAGGTATTATGCTAGGGCTCTGAATATCGAGCGAAGGAATAGAATTCGATAGAGCAAAAATAGAAGTCATCGAGAAACTTGAGCAGCCGGTATGCAAAGGGGATAAGAAGTTTTTTGGGTCACGCTGGATTCTTCCGAAGGTTAATAAATGATTTCTCAAAAATTGCAAAATCGTTGTGCGAACTACTAGAGTTGAATAACCCGTTCAATTTTAATCACGCTTGCGCGAAGGCATTTCAGACATTAAAGGCTGCATTTATATCTGCGCCCATCATTAAGACGCTAAATTGGGATCAACCATTCTGCATCATGGCAAGCGATTATTTAGTAGGCGCAATGCTGGGGCAAAAAGGCAAAAAGCTAATTCATCCTATATACTACACCAGCTAGATGATGAACGAAGCGCAACGAAATTACACCACAACAGGAAAAGATTTTTTGGCAGTCGTATTAGCGTTAGATAAGTTTCGCTCTTATTTCATAGGTTCCAAGGTTGATATTCACTTATCATGCCGATATGATACCTTTTTAAGAAGACTGATGTGAAACCACGATTACTCCATTGGATTCTTTTATTGTCAAAATTTGACCTTGAAATAGTGGACAAGGGCAGTGAAAATGTAATAGAGGATCATCTTTCCCGTATAGAGTTTGCGGCTAGTTCACTAGAGTAACTAGAAATTGGCGATTCATTTCCCTATGAGCAGTTATTCGTGGTAGGCCACATATCAGACCTTAGTTTGCAGATCTCGCCGACTATCTAGTTAGTGGTGTGATACCCGAAAATCTCAACTTTCAGCAGAGAAAGAAGTTCTTGCATGATGCGAGGACATATTTCTGGGATAAACGGTTTCTGTATAAAAATGTGCTGATAGTGTGATTCACCGATGTTTTACTAAGGAAGAGGCAAAGTCGATTTTGGCAGAATGGCATGCTAGGGCGAACGTGAGCTATTCTGGTGGAGCAAAAACGACAGCAAAGGTATTTCAGTCAGGATATTACTGGCTTTCAATATTCAAAGATGCCTACGACTTTGTGAAGACCTGTGATCAATGCCAACGACTTGGCACAATTAGAAGCAGGGACGAAATACCGCTCAGATACATCCTGGAAGTTTTATTTGATGTATGGGGAATCGATTGCATGAGACCATTCCTAAATTTTAACGGGAATCTATACATATTGGTTGCTGTGGATTATGTCTCCAAATGGGTGGAAGCGTTGGCATGTGCGAAGAATGAAGCAAAGACAGTGATCAAATTTCTACACAAGCACATATTTGCAAGATTTGGTACTTCGCAAGCAAATCAGCGACGAAGGAACGCACTTTGTTAATCGAGCTCTAGAGTCCGTGCTGCAAAAGTACAACGTTCACCATAAAATCACCAGAGCATACCATCTCCAGACAAATGGACAAGGAGAGATTTCAAACCGAAAGATAAAAACTATTATGGAAACGGTTGTGAGCCCTAATTGAAAGGATTGGTCTAGCAAGCTAGATGACGCACTCCGGGCGTACAGGACTGCCTTTAAAACACTCTGAGCGTTCGAAAAAGCATGCTATCAACCTTAGAACTAGAGCTATGAAAGAGTTAAACCAGTCTCCAAGTCTTCATCAAAAGCAGCTCACCCCGAAACGAGTGGCCTTAACATGCGAAGGCGATGACCAGTTAAAAGTTCTACTCGATATTCAATCTAAACAATAAGCATTTCATCGATACTTCTTTGCGTGCGATTTAGTAATCCAGCGGTTTTTTGACCAACTGGATGGAGGTCCAACGCTGCTTAAATTCCCAGCGATTTTAAGGCTGCGAGATGAAGAGGGTAGCGAAGACATGAAATGGTGGAAGTCTCTTCCCCGTTTTCTTTTATTTATGTTGTTGTGAATGTCTGTTTAATTTTATTTTCTTTCGCTTTTATGAATTAGTTTTCTTTTATAGTTGGAATCTGGAATGTCAACTTAAGTCTATAAAAGCTTCAATTCAATATTATCATCGTTTGCTTTTATGAAGTTTTATTATTTCTCTCTTTGCGAATTCGTATAAGCAATCTTTCTGAGTAATTCAAATTTATTTCTTTGTCAAGTAATTTTATAACTCTTTGATGCTGGTGTGAACCTTTACAAGAGGAAAGCGAAGTTTTGTGAGGAGGCACAGCCTAAGTTCTCACAAAGTCATTAAGTTTAGAAATTTTAATTTGTGAATCTCTTAGCTAGAGCGAACTAAATTAGATATAACTCAAGTCTTAAACTTTTAGCAAACATTAAGTTTAGGGGTGGAGTTTTTCGAAGCGAAATTGTCATATGTTCGTGAAAAGTGGATAAATTAAACAAGCTTCATGAGCGATTCAGTGTAGAAAAAATTAATTTAATAGTTTCCATTGAGCTGAAATAAAAGGAGAGTTTTTGCAAGTACCCAAGGGTGGAGAAAAACGTGAAAATTTTAAAAAAATTCTTAAAAATGCGAGAGCGAAGTGAATCGAAGGACTTAAGTTTATGGGATCATTTCTCTGCTGTTAATTATTCAAACATCGGGTACCTATCATTATATCAAACATTCGATGAAAATTGAGCAAGCAATAGCAAAAAATATGTGAGAGATTTCCAGCGAACTGTAAAATGACAGTATTCACTTCGACAAAAATGAGATGTACCAATCGTAAAGGGAGCAAAAAAGCTTAAAGCGAGTTGTTAAATCTAAATGAGTAGTAAGGAATAGGAGAACCAAGAAATTCAAGCTCTAAACCAAAAGGGATTTGCACGAACGAGAAGTGGCTAAGGCGAATTACAAAATAGAGCTTTCTGAATTATAAAAGCAATGCCCAACATGGTCCAGTTATAGAGTGGCTTAGATTAGAAATTTATTTGAATTCTCAGAATGAATTGTTGATTGTTTTAGCAAAGCTGAGAAGCGATGATTTCGCTATGGCAAAAGAAGATGGGTAAAAAGCGAATGTTCTCAATTATAAATTGAGCTATTAATCGAGACGAGCAATAATGCAAGTTTGGGAGTGTGATAACTCTCAAGAATTGAGAGTTAAGTAGCATAAAACGATATGCTTTCGCGAGAACTTCGCTACATTTTAATATAATTTTGTATTCATTTCCGCTATAACACCATGTTTTGAGCATAATCGATCCTCTAATTTTTTTATTAGGAAACCATTTTAGAGGTTTGTTGCAGCGAAAAGGGCATGATTGTGTGAACTTAAGTTGCATTTTAAAAAGACCTGATATTTGTAGTTTGATGCAGCATTCTTGGTGAGCGAAATGAAATGGATAGTGGAAACCTCGATCAAACAAAGACAATTATTGCGAAGCAGTCCAGACAAAGTAGAGCACGTCGCTACAGCAAAGCGGAGTTGGATGCTTGTAAAATATCTAAAGTAGAGGACGCGTATTAAAGATCCAAACTTCATCCATTCAATCTCAACCATCACTTCGCAACCGCTCTATCGCAGGTCGACAACACGGATAGTGGAGCAGAGAATGTCAGAACAGAGCAGGTCGACAACGCAGATAGTAGAGCAGGAAAGTCAGAGCAAAGGTTCGTAGACATTGTCGGGAGCCCTATAAATAGAGAACTTCCTCCACCATTACAGAATGTTGGCGATTTGAGAGTTGAATCGATCATAAATACTCCATAGTTTCCAACCAGTTTTTCTTCTTCCGTTCTAGTTTCGGCCACCCGATCTTTTTGCCGGAGCCATTGTTACAATCTATCGTTTTCGTAGCTTAGTTTATTATTCTATATTTGAAGCTTTTTGCCATTTAGTAACCAGAGATTCAGCATCACCAGAACCATTCAAGTTCAACAATTTAACCAGGAGTTTTCTATCTCTTCTTGTTTAGTTATTTCTCTTAATCATTGTAGACTCTTACTGTTTTGATGCAATTAATTTGGAATCTGCTTTTGTGTTTATTTCTCTTTCTTCTTGCACTATGAATAGCTAAATCTTTAAGCGGAAGGATATGGGTAAGTAGGGTGTTTACGTTGTGGCATAGAGGTAGCGAGGAGCAAACCAATTAATTATGCATGCGGTACTCATCCTTAAATACATTTTATGTGATCAGCTGTTTGTATAACTGTATTTCGTTTTCGAGAGAAAAGAAATAGAGCGAACTTGCATGTAATAACATTACGTTTGTTAAGTTTTACTTGCAATTTAAAGAGCGCTTAGAGATGAAGTTTTTACTAATGTTGAATGGGTAAAATTGCTAGAGTTTGAGAAAACCTAACTAGTACTCGAAAGGGCCAAGAGTTAGTCCATCAGCAGTTTGCTTATCGCTAATACCTCGTTGTTGCTTCGAAACACCCAAAAATCCTATTCCTTTTCTGATATGTTCACATCATCATATCGCTGTTTATCTGTTATTTTATAGCACTTGACGTTACCATATTTCACTTCGACGATTTCTCTTCTTGCAAATCTTAGTTTCAGTCTCATTTAAACTATTTATTGTTCACCACTAAAAGCACTCAAAATTCCCTGTGGAGATGACTTGTACTTAGTTAAAACATGCTACAACAAGACTGTGTATACTTGCACAATCTAGGTAAGCACGCACACTCGTTTCATTACAGTTACAATTCGTCGGAAAATATTTACTTTCGCGTTGCTACACCGCGAATAAGAAGTTAGAGAAGCAAGAGAAGGAGCAAGAAGGTACCCAAGAAAAAAAGTGTAAGGCCTTAGTGGGTGTTGAAAGGTCCTCTGCAAAGGTTGAGGGTGTGGAAAAAGAGCCCGCAGCCGAGAGCTGGCGAGTTGGCTGAAATTTTGGCAGTCGTTGGAGCGAAGGGTGGAGTAGAGAAAATTGCATCGATTGAAATAGTGGTCGATGGTGTTGAAAAGACGGCCGTTGTAGCGGATGACTTGGTTAACTTCAGATCAAACCAATGCTAACCCAACAACACTGGTATTAGCGAACATGGAGACTACCGAGACTGGAGAAGCTGAGGTAATTCCAACGGAGGAACAAGCCCTTGAGGAAGCTCCTGCGGAAGAAAAAGAGGTCGATATCCTGGGCACCGAAGAGGTGCAAGATTTAGATGAAGAAATAGATGCCATGTTGGACGAAGGCATGCGTGCATCCATAGTAGAGAATGATGTTGTAGTCGCGGAAGTGCTTGTGGAAGTGGTCGTGGAAGTGATCGAGTTAAGGGCTGAAAGGGCAGGAGAAGCTGAGCGTTCCGAAGAAGAAGAATTTTGTGGCCAAGGCTAAGGCCGTGAAAATAAAAGAGAGGACGAGGAAGGGTCCAGCGCAGAACAATGCATTATTGTTCGTCTCGAGTAATGACTCAATTTTAATTAAAAAAACTTTGCTTTTTACCAATCTCAGCCTACAACAACAGAACAATGCTTACCAACTTCGCTAAAGCAATAACCATTTTTCTTCCAAAGAATTCAAATAAATTTCTATACTAAGCTATTTTATAGTAAGACCATACTGAGCCATTTTTATAATTCAAAGAACTTCATTTTAAAATTTCTCTCTAGCCACGTCACTCCCACAAACCCCTTTAAACCTAGAGCTTTTGCTTCGAGGTTTTGATAACCTTAACTCTCTAATAGGACATAATCATTCGCTTTATGCTTTTTCGCTCCCTTTAAGATTGGTACATCTCATCTTTGGCCGAAGTGCATACGAGAACAGCTCGCTAGGAATCCCTCACTTACTTTTCTTACTGCAATTCTTGTAGTTATGAAATTATGCTGGTGCAAACATGATAGCTCTCAAATAGAGCATATTTTAGACTATTTTACTTTGCATTTTTCTAAGGTTCAACGGATATAGTTAGGTTATAACAAGTCAATTGCGAATAAAACGTGCTAGAAGTCGCATGCAACCATTAATCAGCATAAAAAGCACAGCTTCGCGATTAAAGCATAAATATTGAATAAACTGTGCAAAAAAATGCTACAATGCAAGAAATGCGGAACTTAGGCCCTAGAAAACAAATCAATGCAAACGGCAACGCAACATGATGCACTCACAAGGCAGGTGTGCGTTCAAAGAATCACTCTAGTAAGGAAAGAACAAAAAATCAATCAAGCAATCAATTTGGCGTCAATCAAGAATACCAGCAGCAATCAAAGATCCGAGTATTATGAAGATTTTCCAGTTCATCCAAACTTGCTAGCCAAGCCAATCATCTCATATAGAAGGAAAGAAGCTGCAGTCGATGAGCTGGTCAGTTGGCTAGAAGCCAATTCGCATGAAGCGCAGGAGTCGATGACAATAAGTCTGGCACCAATTCCTTATTTTATTGTTATTTTGTAATTATGAGTAGATCGTAGTATTGTAGAAGTTTAACAAGTTTGTAATTATGAGTAGATCGTAGTATCAATTGTTGTCTATTTCTATGATGCATTAAGTAGGAACCTTGGTAAGAATTCGTATGCAGAATGCATGTTGAAAATGTAGGTTGTTAGATTTTATACTGTTGCACTTTTAATTCCAAGTATGCGTCCATTAGCTTCCCACGTATGCTAACCTTCAGTAAACTCGGAAGAGGAAACTGTAGGAAGATCAAGTATGTTACGATAAGTTCAATGGGGGAGTTCTCTCGCATTATTTGAGGAGTTAGGAATAACCTTACGCATGCGTCGCCCAGGTTTAGCATGATTAGTCACCGCGGAAGCTGGGCTAGTTATAAATTATTAAGTGTGGAAAACACTTACTCGAGTAGAGAAGCATGAAATTTAATTACCACTTATGGAGGTTCAACATCTTTGGCATCCACAATTCTTACCTATGATCATTTGTTCATTTCATACTTAAAGTCGGGAAAACCCCAAAATAATTATCAAACTCATTTTTCTTTATTTCATTGCATAACTCTTAAGTTCATAACTTTAATTCTAGACATCAATCCCTATGGAGAACGATAAAATACATACTTATCACTTGCTGCTTTCTGACCGCATATACTTGCGTGCAGCGGAACGAAGCAATACTTCGCAATAGGTTAAGCTTAGAAATCATTCTGACCACGTATACTTGCTTGTAGGACATTTCTCGATTTTCTAAGTCCACAAGTAAGGAAGAGTATTAGTAAAGGATAATTTAGGTGATTTCCTATTAGTTAGTTAATTACCTTAGTAATCTATAAATAGTACACATTCTCTCTTATATTGGATAACTTTCATTTCATTAATAAAGAGTGTTGCTTGGTTCTTGGAGAATTATCTCTCAACCAAATTGGTATCAGAGTAACCGCCTGGGCCAAGGTTGATTGCCACCGGTGAAAGACCGGAAAACTCTTGGCGACGCCAAGTGCAAGAGGGAGCTTAAAGTTGTGCTCGTTACCAAACAAACATATCTACCAGAGTATCTCTTTGCAACAAAGGAAAACCTTCAAGATTCGCAAGAATGGAAGTTTACAAATGTTCTAATAGATTCAAGTATCAATACCAACAAGACAACCAATATAACAATATCGTTAATGACCAAATCTCTATCAAAGATCCAATCAAGTTTAATATTGGGAAGCTGATTTTTCAAGAAAACCTAAGTACGTCAATCATTAAGCGAAAATTTGTTCAAGAAACCAAGCACCTTTTTTGTTGCAATCATGAAGAGTTTGAAGAAATCAGATCAAATATGGCTGAAATTCAAGATCTCATGGGAGAAATGAATCAAGAATTTCATAAATTCTCACAAGACTTGAAAAAGAAATAGAATAGCAATTACAAAGATGGTGAGTAAAGATTATGAAATTTGTCAAAATGAAGATGAATGTGTTGGAGATATCTACTGTGTAAAAGAAAAAATTAAAGATAGTGCTATTCTTGATTCCATGAATGAAGAAGATGATGCTGACATAACAGATGAAATTGCAAAAAATGAAGAAAAAGGTGATGTTGTTGGTGAAGAGCAAAACAACGATGAAAAAGATGGTGCAAAAATGAAAGAAATCACAGCAGCTATAGGAAATAGAAAAATCCTTTGTTGTGCAGTGGAAGATGAAGAACTTGCAACAACCATTGGAGTAATTGTTGAAGGAATGGAAATCGAAGAAAAGCACCCAATAAGACAGAACGAAATCGTGGAGAATTTAGAAGATAGTTGCAAAAATATTTTGATTTCTACAAAAGACCAAGAACTTGTAGTTGTGGAGGAAGAATGCAATGGCCAAATAAAGCTTAAAATAAATAATCAAATTGAAAAAGGTGACCATGAAGATGGAGAATCTGTTACAGAAAATGGCTACAAAATTATCTTAAAATCAAATATTATGGAAACCAAGTCAAAAAAGAAGGCGCATGTAAACAAAAGTGAAGAATGGTCATCACCGATTGACACCTCGTGCAAAGAAAGAAGGAACATACCTATGAGAGAAGACTTGCCTAGAATTCGGCATTGATGTGGAGGAAGAAGATAATGACTGGTAAAAAAACTAAAGGAGAAGAAGAAACAAAAGATGCGAACAAAGCCTCAATCGATGTTTGGTGTGAAGAAATCAAAATCAGAGTAGAAGAAGTGAACATTGAAGATGAAGTGGAAAAAACTCAATTCAACGAACCCCTAGCTGCACAATCCAAGTCTATAATGGTCCAACCCATCCAGCCAAGATATTATCTGCTTCGGCCCACTGGCCCCATGGGTTTGTTTCTCCCCTTAATGGAGGAAAAACGCATCTTGCTAGGGGAAAGTGTCCACACCCTTTAAAAGAGTGCATCGTTCCCCTTCCCAACCGAGATTCCCCTATGGGTTTCCATCCCCCTGTCTCGATGGACCCGGCACACCGGCCCGACGCCTGGCTCTGATACCATCTGTAAGGACCCATAATTTTAAACAACGATCTTACTCATGCTGTCCAACCCGTTGACCAATTTTTCCAAACAAGGTTTCGATATCTTTGGATCTGAAGTCACGATCAAATTTAGATTATTTTGCCAAAGAATCAAAGAAACATGTGGAGTGTGATGACCTAATATTGCGACCTGAATTTCTAAACACATGTGAATACTTCATGAAGAAGCACACACATTTCTGACTCGCAATTCGTTCCAATCGAATTTTTGGAACCAACAGTACATTGCATCGATATTTTTATCCAATTTCAGTGGAAGAAGATGTATTGGGTTTTCTTAGGAGGAAAGAAATGGAAGACATGTTGAAGGCTAGTGTAACACCCCGAAAATTGTAAATTTTGTTTTGCAAAAAAAATAGAAAAAAAAAAAAGGGATCTTTAGTTAAAATATAAGTGGCTGGATTTTTGGGTTAAAGAAAAACCCATTTTAGATATTTTAAAATAATAATGAAAAAAAGAGCATTAAAAAAAGAAAAAAAAAAGGAAAAGGACCATTTTTCTTCTTCTTCTTCTTTTTCCTCTTGAGCAAATCCTAGCCCCCACTCCACCTGACGCTGCCACCGTCGAAAACAGCTCGTCGTCAATTGCCCAGAACCCGCCGACTCCACCGCCGACAGTTGTACAGGTCAAACCCCCGTGTGCGACCCCCCCTCCCTGCTAGTAGCCTCGGCGAGCGTGCATCTATGCGAGATCCGCAACCTAGCGCGACCCAGCCGCGTATCTGCGTCGTTCCAGCCGGTCAGTGACGCCGCGCGTGCATTTGACAGCTGCCTCCCCTACCGCTCAGTTTCGACCAGCAGCCCTGATAACTTCGGATCATTGTTCGCGCTTATTAATTGAAAATTATTGCGAGTAAGGTGAAATTAGAAATAAAAATATGTAATTCCGTAATGCTTAAGCATTGGGGGAGTAAAATGCAAGATATCGAGTATCAAGCGGAAAATAACCATAATAGCACGTTTAGCACGGATTTCGCAGGACTTATGCTGATTTTTGTTTTCGTAGGGTTAGCACTAGCGGAGCAGTGCGACGCCGAGAATCAAGATGGGCGATTGCGAGCAATTAAAGCTCGAAAGACAAAGTGGCCAGAAGTACTTCAAGTAAATAAGGAAGGAATCGTCTGACAGCGAGAAATTGACTAACCAGACAAATTAAGAGACGAATTGTTGAAATCACAGGATTCTTACCTTAGACAAATCAAAACACATTTGACAAGGATTAAATGAGAAATTATCGCGAAGGTTGATTCGTGTCATTCTGGGAGATTCGGAGATATGATGACCTAGTCGAATAAATAGATTGTTTGTGTAATAAAGAGGAGTGGAGGTCTTTTCTCTGGTTCTATCTTTTGAGAGGAGTTTAGAGACTCGACCAAGACGACGATAGTTTGTTCATTTGTTTTTCTTTTATTGTTAAACTCATTTTACTTCAGTAATACAATTCTACTATGCTTTTCATGTTGTGTTTTTTTGTATTCTGTCTGTATCATGAACTAACTTTATTAGGGCAAAGCTAGGAGAAAGTGAATTTTAGTACCATGTTGTAGGAAGAAACTGGAAAGGTTTATCTAGAGCATGTAGATTAG
>JBBMKA010045342.1:2129-20589 GCA_037833695.1 Sechiopsis laciniata | reverse complement strand
GTTTGTTGCAGCCACTGAGTGTGCCTCAGTGGAAGTGGGAGGAGATCTCCATGGACTACATTTCTGGGTTGCTGAGGACATCGAGAGGGTTTACTCATATCTGGGTTATTGTTGACCGTTTGACCAAGAGTGCGCACTTCATTCCTGGCAGGATCACTTATATCGTGGAGCAGTGGGCACAGTTGTTCTTGGAGCAGATCGTTCGGTACCATAGAGTGCCAGCGAAGATTGTGTCTGATCAGGATTCTCGGTTCACTTCACGTTTCTAGAGGGCACTCTAGAAAGGTTTAGGCACTGAATGCAGTTTCTGTACCGCGTTTCATCCTCAGATAAATAGCCAGACAGAGACGGTGAACCAGATTTTAGAGGACATGTTGCGAGCCTGTGTGTTAGATTTTTTGGGCAGCTGAGACCAGTATCTGTACTTGATGGAGTTTGCTTACAATAACAGTTATCAGGCAACGATTCAGATGGCTCCATTTGAGGCCTTGTATGGTAACCGTTGCAGATCTCCAGTGTTCTGGGAAGAGATCGCTGACACACAGGTTTTGGGTCCCAAGTTGTCACAGATGACTAATGATGCAGTTCAGAAGATCAGGGCCCGTATGTTGACGGTGCAGAGTAGATAGAAAAGTTATGTTGATGTTCGGCGTAAAGACTTAGAGTTTGAGGTGGGTCAGCATGTGTTTCTGAGAGTGGTATTATATTAGAACCTCACTGGCCCAATAATGAGAATCCACAATCTTTGACGGAACCAACAGCAAAAACGCTCAGCAAGCAGAATACGGGCAGAAGTGACATATTTAGAGGTCGACGTACTTAATAGAGGAATAGCAATAGATCTTTTTAGCGAGGGAGAACTTTTATGGGAAGATTTTCGACTGGCCACAATTACGAGACCAAGAGAAGCTAAGGAATTACAGCCTGCAGCAGAAATAGACAGAGAACAAGAGCAACGTTATAAGTAACAGGAGGAAGCATGGGCAAGGTTTAATGTGAAGGTAGAAAATAGAGCTAAACCACTCTAAGTCTTTGTACAGTTTCATTTCTCTCATCTTTTAGTATTTTTTTTGTTTAATTTTTCATTTTTTTGCTATGTAACTTTGATAAGGTGATTTCATAACTATAAACTAATAATTGAGAGGATATTTTTAGGAAGCAAAATTATATATATTTTGAGAAATCAGGAAGCAAAAATGTTCTAAAGGAAAAATTAGAAAAGTATATTGTATTAGCGTAAAATTTAAAGCAAATTGAACATCATTGCTCAAAGATTTTATTTATATATATTATCTTTTATATGTATGGATAATATTGCCATAGAGATTAAGCAACTTTTGTATTATATTACATTCATCCTAGTTTGGGTGGAACAATGGATAAATTGGGGTGAAGTTCTTATTGAAGATCCCATAATATTGGGACTCACCTTGAGGTCTTGCATCTTCGTTAAAAAGGCTTCTGATGAAGCCTGGAATAGAAGTTTTCGGCCTTCTTGGAGTTCCTTTCTTAGAATTAACGTGTGCCATAAAATTTTGATTATATTTACTTGCAAGAGCAACACTAGTGTCTGCTCCTCGTCCCTCGGTTGGCCATCCAGTTTCTCCAATCACAACCCTAATATTATTGAAATACTCACCTTTGAGTTCATCAATTGCTGTATATATCGTGTCCACCATGGCATCAAATAGATTATGATAAGTATATGATCCATCTTGAACTGTATCTTTTCCATCAAAAGTTGCATAATCGATGCTTATAACACCCCTGTTGTCGTAGACATATTTCTTAAATGGATACAAGTTCACCATTAGATCAGGTAATGTTTGGTATTATATTAAAAGTTTAAATATATCTCTCAGATTATCTTTTATTTTTGGATCGAAGGTCCCAGTGGAAGGAGGATCCTTTTTTATCATTAAAGATGAAGTATAGCTTATCATCGTTGTGAGTTTCACGTCACCAAGAAAGTTTGTATCGAGAAGATATTGCAGCATTTTCATAGTTGGAAGTATATTTTTATGTCCATCCTCACCCACCACGATATACTCAATAGTGATATCGTTTCTGAAGGGATTCACAAATGTTTCAAACCAGTTTTTAACTGTAGAGTCATCGTTCAGATTCTTTAACACCTTATTTGGTAGGTCAAAAGTGAATCCAACCCCAAGGTAGTTTCTGCCTAAGGCTTTCAACATTGTTGTGTTTAGCTCATGTAGCCTAATTCTTGAAATGGTGTGTCCTAGGCATAGTGAAAGAGTTTCTCTTTCATTTGGTATTTGTAACATGTTCAGACCATAGTAAATCCCAACAAACATTGGCATGATAGGAAGTCCAATTCTGCTCACCATGATTTTCTTAAGCTTCTTTGTTTATTTTTTTGAAGAAGTAGAAGAGATTTGATAAATGTTTGGCTAGAAACCTTTTATTTATAAGGCTCACTTGCATGCGTCCCCATGTGTCACATGCAACTAAACCAAATGTGACATGAGTGATATAGTTTTGCAAATATTTACTAAATTAAGATGATATATAAATGGGTAAATATTTTAAAATTTTCTCTCAAATTTTTTTTTTGTCCTTTATTTTAATTATAGTATTTTCTAAAAAAACATTCCATTCATAGCAAAATTTTGGTTTTTTTTTTTGTGTGTATTCCAACTATTTGCTCCACTAATAGAAGACAATCTTTGACATTAATTGAAAATTATATGATTAAAAATTGTATGTAACACTTTCTGGTATTGATTGATATTTGTTTATATTTAATCATTTGACATTTCTGTGTTCTATTTAATTTATATTTTTCTATATTTATGAAATAGTTATGATTCAAGTTATAGAATAAATGTCATCACGAGCTATAGTTCAGCGGCATCAGTGTAAAGTTAATGACCAAGATGTCTTTAAAAAAAAATTATAGATTAAATGTTTTTTTGTAGGTAGAATAACAAAAAATTGAGAACGACCTTAAAATTTCAACCATGTAAAAGTAACCGTAAATTAAAATTTTCATATGTGGGTTGAAATAAAAAATACGTTGTTGTGTACATCTATCCATTTTTATATTTATTAGTAATATTTGAGTTGCCTTAAAAATAATAATAATAAATAGCATATAGCTCTATTTTCTATTTTCTTAACCAAATGTGTCGCGATAGTAATACATTTCCAAATGCGTCAAAAAATTTGTATATTTTAATTTTACTTTCTTCCTCACCCATACCTAATCTAACTAATATGTTTAATGAGTAATAGTAAAGAAAAGAATAATAGTGCATAATAAAATGGTTTAATTTTCTTCCTTTCTCAAACGTAGCAAATAGAATTATGCCTTATGAACAAGATTGAAAAAAAGACAAGTATACAAGATATGCTTTTAGTTTGAGATATTTCTTAAAATGGGGAAAATGTGTTTGATTTTGGTTGCTTATCTATACTTTCGAAATTCAACTTATGAGATCATTTATCAACTTTAGCATATACGTGTTACATTTTTGTTAAAGTCAAAAAGAGGGGTTTGTTCTTTTCAAAAAATGAAAATGAAAATTACATTTTGGGAGCTTTCATAGGGTGTTTGAAAGGAAAGAAACTTTAGTTTTTTATTTTTTATTTTTTATTATTATTTTTTTAGTTCCATGTAGGATTAACGGTTGGAATTATACTTCATTTTTAATTATTTCATTTACTAATTTATTAGTTATCCTTTTGTGTTATTTCAAAAAAAACAAAATTATCCTTTTGTGTAGGGGTGATATTGGTTCGGTTTTCTTCGATTTTAGGTCAAACCGAGAATCGAACCGATCCAATCAATTTGACAAAAAGAGGAACCGAATCAATGTCCAATAAAAGGAAAAACCATTGGTTCGGTTTTCCTCGATTTTTAGGCCAAACCAAGAACCGATCTGATCCAATTGATTTCACAAAAATAGGAACCGAACCGATGTCCAATAAAGGATAAACTTATTGGTTCGATTTTCTTCGGTTCGGTTCCCCTACGGTTTAATTCTTTTTTACTATTTTACTTCCAATCCATATTTTAATGTTGTTTTCCTAAAAAAATCCTCATAATTTATAATAAAATTAAACAAAAATAATTAGTCATTTACCAATAAATAGTTAAACTAACATATAAATATAAAAATGAAAGTAAATAAATTAAAATTGGTTTGGTTCGATTTTTATTTGTTTTTACAAATAGAAACCGATCCGATCCAATAACTTTCAGTTTTGTCCAAATAAAAACTATTATGTCCAATATTATATGAAAAATCTGAACCAATCCAATGGATTGATTTGATTCGGTTTAGTTTTTTCGGTTTTCGGTTTTCATTATCACCCTTACTTTTGTGGGTGGTTAATGATCTCGAGTAACTTCCCCACCCATTTTGTAACCACCACTTTATTATATATTTTTTTTAACGTTGTATCTTAATGGTAGATAGAACATACAGAAACACGAGAGAAATCACATTATAGAGAGAAAATTACTGAGAATAAGATTCTCTATTTTCTGCTTCTTGTTGGTTTTTATGTCTACTCTTCTATTAAGAAACCACACAATTTTGAGTTAGGATGAGTGAAAGTATAGAAGAACCAAAAACTCTACTGTCGAGGTGCTCCTTACTGTGTTTGTGTTGTAGTTCGATGTGATGTGTGTATTGACTTTTATCTCGATTACAAAAAACAATGGCTGGAGGTACGCTTAATTTATTTTTATGGTTCTGCTGACTATTTTTTTTAATAATATTTAGATTATTGTGTTAGCAATGTCTAACATTTGTATTATAACCTTTTTGCCTCTGTCTTATTTTTGGTTGCCATTGGTGGAGTTTTTGACATTATGTGGTTCTTGATTTGTGGTTATAATTTAATAACAACATCATGAGTCAGTAAGAAATTTGATTATAAGAATTCTCATATAAAAATGATAAAATTTACATTCTGTATCTTCTTTATAGAAAATTTGAGGATAAATATAGTTTTGCATATGTACAAATAGAGATTTGTATATTTATTAATTTTTGGCCTAAAGTTCTGTATATGTTTTGGTAATCAATATGTGATATCTAATGGATAATTATTTTGATTAATTAATTATCCTTTGGCTAAATTTATGGATTTCATTTTCTTACCTACTTATGTTTATTAAAATAAATAAATTCAGATCTCTATAGTTTTCATTTGGTGTAATAGATATCTTTTGATGTAATTGTTCGATGATCTTTTGGCCTAATAATTCTAATATCTTTTGGTATATTTTGTTGGTTTATGTGATATCTTTTGGCTGTATCAATCTTGTGATATCCTTTATTTTTATTAGTTATATTTTGACCAAATTTATTGTATTTAATAATTTGAGTCGCTGGATTTTAACTATGGGATGTTTAATAAAAATTCAAATTGTAAAAATTGCCTTGAATTTTTGCTTGTTATGTATACGGAAATAATCTTGAGATTTTGTTTCTATATATTGTGTTGCTACATGGTAGTTTCATATAATAGTAATGGTTATCATTATTATTTATGATATTTGCACTATGTTGTTAGTGTTCTAAAAATATGTATATTATGTATTTTTATTACCATAAATAACATGTTTCTTGACATGTAGTTTTTTTAAATTCAATCAATTTAAAAAAAATAGTTATTGCGGGAATCTCACAACCTCTCGTATGTGCATATCAATGTTGAGGTATTATACTAGTTGACTATTTTGTCTCTAGCTTGGTTCTTTGTTCAATTTATGTACGGTTGTTGTGATCAATTTATTACATCATACTTATTAAATATTTAGATGTTACTTATGCTTAATGTAATTAATTTTTTATGGCTCAATTTTGTATTTATATTATCTATATTTTTGTTTTTGCATGATAATTTGTATAATTATTCATGCAATATTAAGTTAGATAATCGAGCCTAAGTTTTATCGTATTTAAGTGATCCATAAGTCCTTAACTCTAATTGCATGAAAATAGTACTCGACATCTCGGGCTTGTAATTTTAAAACAAAACCTCTTTAAAAACAATTAAGAAGAAAAAGTTTATAAAAACCATAAATTCATTAAAACAATCATAGGATACCCAAAAGTCAAATGATAAAAGCTCGGTAAAACATGTTCAACTTATCATGCCACCAAATAGTTCATGTAGAAAGAAGAAATTTAAAAGACTCTAAACAGAATAATGCAACGAGTCCCATGGTCATCTCCAGCTTGTCCGATCACCCATCTCGATACAATCTCGTAGTACATGTAGTATTCCACAGTGGAAAGGGTGAGTTTTGCAACTCAGTAAGGATCTCCCAACTCGGAGTATAGACATGCACCAAATCGCAAGCATTAACAAACAAGCATGATCAATAGCACAATCTTAGCGTTATCAGAACTTAAGCTCCTGGGTGATAGATCAGGAGCTCGTCCTTAACCTGCACCACGCAGAGCGGTTTAGAAGTTGAAACCTAAAGACCAACAGTCCACAAAAGTCCTATGACTCTAGGGCAATCTAGGAAACCTACTCCAAGCCGAGGGATCTGGCTACGGTGCTACCTTTCGGCCAACAGGCCCCTAACTTGCGGTGAGTGGTGGATCCGACACGACTCACCAAGGGCTTCGTAGCCCATACCACATGCCTGGAGGGTTCCCTAGGCTACTAGTAGACAGTTGATAGAGCCAAGAGCCTAGTCAACCGACCATCCACGGAAGTCCTAACTCAAGGGTGTCATCCCAAGTTATAGTGTGAGCCCGAAACATCATCGTCTACACTGGTCTACTAGTACCTCTCTCCGTCCAATGACTCGATCAGGCCCAATCGAGGCATCAAGATGTGTCAAACACAAGCAAGTCCACAACTGGGGGACATGCGATCCATTATTCAATATGAAACACAGGCAAGTCCACAATTGGGGGACATACGATTCATCATGCAATATGAACAACATGCATGCGATAAATCATCAATGCTGGTGGACATGTTGCATGCTCTCAATACAATCAGTACATGCATACAATCACATAATCATGCTACAATCAGAACAAGTAAATCAATACAAACAATCCAATACATGTATTAACCATAGGCCTCGAGAAGGGGGTATTAACACTCTTAATGTTGTCATTGCTTGAACAAGAAACACTTCTTGAAGTGTTCTTAAAAAAGTTTTCTTTTCTTGAACAGAGTTTTCAAGAGACTTACCTGCAGCTCTAATACCAATCGTTGAGTGGGAAGCCACGTGCAAGGTAGTGAAGAAGGCAGGTGTGACAAACGCGTGCCCTTAACTATTCGATTTCATGCAATTCATGAATTTCATTATCACTTTTCTCCTTTGTCTCTTGATTCAAAGAGGTTTGAAGAAAACTTTCTCAAGAATGGCGATTACAAGCAAAACAGAGCAATCGATGGATTGAAGGATCGGTGATGAACACAGTGTGCAAAGAATAAGGTTCAGAGAGAGAGATATTGACACACATATGTAAGTGGTTCGGCCATGTAGGCTTAGTCCATTGGGATGCAGAATGGATCTTATTAGGGCTTCAATGCCGAGAGCAGAAATTACAGGTTAGCTTTCCTCTTTACAATTGAAGCATATGAAAACTACACACTAACCTACCTAGGGAAAGACCTCTGTTTATATAGCTTACGATCATTACACTTAGACAGCTTAGGTTAAGTTAGCTATAACTGATTTAGTTAGGCTGATTTTCCCAACTTTATCATCATTTACCATATTTAAGGTCTATTGTATAAGTTTAATGCTGTCAGCTAACTTGGGTCAAATATGACAATTGGCTAAAAATTAAGATTATTAAATCGGTTCTTTTAGGCCCTGTTTGATAACAATTTCGTTTTTTATTTTTTGTTTTTGTTTATAACTTTTTAAAAACAGGTTTGTTTGATAACCATATTTTGTTTTTGTTTTTAAAATTTTAAAAATATTAAAGGAATTCTAAAACAAAAAAAAGTAGCTTTTAAAAACAAGTTTTTGTTTACATTTTTAAAAAATCATGAAAAAATCAAGAGTAAAGAGTAAAAAACTAAAAAAATCAGAATAAAATGTGATATTTGAAAACAAAAAACAGTTATCAAATATTTTTTTTGTTTTTAATTTTTAAGAACATAAAATTAAAATCAGTTATCAAATATATTCCGTTTTTATTATAAAAACAAAAAAAACAAAAATGCAAAACTAGAAAAAAAAAAAAAGAAAAGAAATAATTATCGAACGGAGCCTGGCTTTCTGCCGGTTTTGTTTATGGTTTCTTTAGACGATGATCTTCTCCCTTTTTGTTCGAGTTATCAAACGAAATACTCTGCGTTTTCTCATTTTGTTATTTGTTTAGCATTTATTCGTTTGTTTCCAATTTGTATTTCATCAATCAGCTCATCCGTTTGTAGCCTGAGCCTTTCGCTAGACAAAGAAACAAAAGTCCCATGGAAAAACAAGATATGAACTAAACATTTCCTTTAAATTTTTAACTCAACCAAATATTATCTTTAAAAAAAAAAAAAAACTCACCTAAATACTTCATTTCCCTTTTTCTCTTTTAACTCAAAAGTACAGGGATTAATTTGAAGTATTTTATGACCACTATAAAATAATTACGACAATTAATCCATGATTGAAAAAATTGTCATTAATTTTTGAAATTCATTGTCATTAACACTAATAATGCGTATTTTTATAAATTAATTATGACAATTTTTGCTTCTCTCACAAAACCAAAAGTCACTGGAAGCTATTATTTTAGTAGCAATTTTTTTTTTGTTGGATTCAAAATAAGAATAAAAATATATATATATTAGTAGCTTTTTTTTTTATTCATAACCTTATTTGATTAGAATCATTTGCATATGTAAATGGTAAGGAGTTAACGACTAAAATTAAAGGATGGACTCTATTCCAACATCCAACATTGCCAATTTAACATGAAAAGATGATGAAACAGAGTCTAACAGGCATGCATCCACATGCAACATTTATTGGACAAGGAAGACCCTGGCACTCGACTCGACTCAAGTGATTGAATGTCATCTACCATCGGTAGGAGATTGTCACACAATGCACAGTTACTCGAACGCATGTTCATAAATGAATTTATAATGCCATTAGAGATGTTACTTATTGATTAGTTTTATTGCTTACCCATAAAAAAATTCAAGTAATGATTAAGACGTACGAAGCGTGTGTTTAGAACAATTGCTAGTAACAACCGTAGATTTTTTTACTGGAAATTCTTGGTCGTTAAAGAATTGGTAGCTTTTCAAGTGTTTCAACTAAAATTTATGTTTGAATTTAGTTGAAGACATAGAAAATCTTGGTGAATAATAAATTATAATATTTTAGAGATAAGCATAGCTCTTGAACATTATGAAATAGTAGTCAATTTTAAAGTTTATAAGGGTTCTTCAGTTTGATAACATTACGAAAATATTCTTTTATTTTATTTGATTGCTTGTTTAAACTATTGTTTAGATAAACATAGTTGTTATGTGTTGTAACCATTTTGATCATTTAAATGAACTATTCAAATATGATAGAGTAGTTTTTCATGAATAGAGCTTATGAATAAACAATTTAAAGATATTCAAAGTGAAGGTAGAAAATAGAGCTGAAACTCCCTAAGTTTTTTAACAGTTTCATTTCTCTCATCTTTTAGTATTTTTTTGTTTAATTTTTCATCTTTAGCTATATACCTTTGATAATGTAATTTCATAACTATTAACTAATTAAGCACTTCAACGAAGTTCTTATTAAAAAATCCATCGTTTATGCGAATTGAGAGGATGTTGTTAGGAAGCGCAAAAATATACTAAGGGAAAAATTAGGAAAAGTATATTGTATTGGCGTAGAATCTAAAGCAAATTAAACACCACTGTGCAAAGATTTTATTTTTTTTATATATTATCTTTTATAAATATGCATAAAATTGCCATAGAGAATAAGCGATTTTTGTATTATATCGCATTTATCCTAGTTGCGGAGGAATAAGGGATAAATTGGGGTGAAGTTCTTATTGAAGATACCATAATATTGAGACTCACCTTGAGGTCTTGCATCTTCGTTAAAAAGACTTCTGATGAAGCCTGGAATAGAAGTCTTTGGCCTTCTTGGAGTTCCTTTCTTAGAATTAACGTGTGCCATAAAATTTTGATTATATTTACTTGCAAGAGCAACACTAGTATCAGCTCCACGTCCTTCGGTTGGCCATCCAGTTTCTCCAATCACCACCCTAATATTATTGAAATACTCACCTTTGAGTTCGTCAATTGCTGCATATATCGTGTCCACCATGGCATCAAATAGATTATGATAAGTATATGGTCCATCTTGAACTGCTTCTTTCCCATCAAAAGTTGCATAATCGATGCTTATAACACCCTTGTTGTCGTAAACATATTTCTCAAATGGATACAAGCTCACCATTAGATCAGGTAAAGTTTGGTATTGTATTAAAACTTTAAATATTTCTCTCAGGCTATCTTTTATTCTTGGATCAAAAGCCGCAGTGGAAGGAGGATCCTTTTTTTTCGTTAAAGACGAAGTATAGCTTATCATGGTAGAGAGTTTCACGTCACCAAGAAAATTTTTATTGAGGAGACGTCGTAGCACTTTCATAGTTGGTAGTATGTTTCTATGTCCATCCTCACCTACCACGATATACTCGATAGTGATATCGTTTCTGAAGGGATTCACAAATGTTTCAAACCAGTTTTTAATTGCAGAGTCATCGTTCAAATTATTTAACACCTTATTTGGTAGGTCAAAAGCGAATCCCACCCCTAGGTAGTTACTGCCTAAAGCTTTCAACATTGTTGTGTTTAGCTCATGTAGCCTAATTCTTGAAATGTTGTGTCCTAGGCAGAGTGAAAGAGTTTCTCTTTCATTTGGTATTTGTAACATGTTAAGACCATAGTAAATCCCAACAAACATTGGCATGATAGGAAGTCCAATGCTGCTCACCATGATTTTCTTAAGCTTTTTTGTTTATTTTTTTGAAGAAGTAGAAGAGATTTGATAAATATTTGGCTAGAAACCTTTTATTTATAAGCCTCACTTGCAACCTCATGTGTCACATGCAACTAAACCAAACGTGACATGAGTGACATGTACATCCAGAAATATTTGGGAATTTGTTCTAGATAGCAACTGTTTAGTTTTTTTTTTTTTTGTACTATATATATATTTAATGTTAGGTATAACTAGTAATCTTAATGTAGTAGTCAAAAGATCATTTTTAGATTCTTAATTTATCTTTGAAAAATGTATGAAAAATTTACAATAATTAGTCCATAATATTTTTAAATCTGGATTTTAATTTAAGTAACTAATGAAAGTTTCTCTGAGATCCTTCAAAAAAAAAAAAAAAAAAAAAAAAAAAAAAAACTAAAGTTTGTTAGCAATTCTTTTTTTTTTTTTTTTTTTTTTTTTTTAATTCTAATGAACTATTTCATTATTAACATATTCATATATTTATATATATATATATATATATATATATTTATATGTTCTGAAATGTTATTCCGAAAAGAATTCTTAAAAGAATGGATCAAGAGTACATAAACATTATAAGCATTTCAATTAGTAATGCATTCCAAATAATAGCAACAAACCAAAAACTTTGCCTACCCAACCTACTATTTTTTGTTTTTGAAAAGCCCCAAAGCCTCTTTTTAACTTTAAAAAGAATGTATACCATTTATGCTAAATTTTTTATTTTTTCACATTTTTTAAATTATATACATTTTTACCTCATATATAATTATAATTTTAAATAATATACTAATAAGATATCAAAAAAATAATAATTCGGAGGAATCTTCAATAACTATCTACTCACACATTAGCCCCATTAATATACACTTTTCACCATTTTAAATAAATATTAAGAATTCATAGTTTAATACATATACTAATAAGATCAACCCTCTTTATTAGTGGATCAATCATAGGAATTCAAGAAGTTAGACTTCTTTAAATCGGAGTAATTTTAGGTTGGTGGGCTCTTGAAAATTTTCATACAAAGCATGTAAGTGTAAGGACAAAAGGGCCAATAGACCCACATTGGTTTGTAGGAACAATATTTACTCTTAGAATCAATATCAACGAAATTACAAATAGGAAAGAAGGTCCTAAGTCATAAATATCAAGCAAACTCAAGAATTGGTGGCATGTTGGTTTCTTTGTTTGGTAGTAATCCAATTCAATTCCATGGTTACGGGTTCGATCTCGAAAATCGATATTTGGCTCTCATTTATTTAAAAATAATAGTGTCATCTATGTAGAGTTTGTGGTTCTCCTCCCCGATTTGTGATAAAAAAAAACACTTATTTAAGAAGAATTCTATTAATAATAATAACTAACTTGTTGATGTTTATTTTCTAATAATCGCTTTGTTTAGCTAATGATGAAAACATGGATCACCTCTTTGTCAAATGCTCTTATGCCAAGACCTTATGGATCAACCTACTTCTGCAAAGTCAACCTACATTTTTTGATCAGGCTAATTTAGATTCATTTTGGTCCACTTCTTTCTGCTTCCTTGCTAACTCTCAACGGAATGAACTCATCATGAACCTTAAAGGTGCCATCTTATGGTGGATTTGGAAAGAAAGAAATGGTCGTATTTTTTAAGCCGATTTCAAGCCTAGTTCCCCTTGAAAGTTGTGGGACAACATTGCTTTCTCTATTGCTGAATGGTGCCTTAAATCAAAATTTTTTAAAAATTATTCTGTTCAAATTGGCATTCTTTCATGTAACTTTTTTTGTGACTTTGTGCCCTCTTTTGACCTATTCCTTTCTGGCCCTGATCCTTCAATGCAGTATCTATTTTCCAAAAAAAAACATCCATTAATCTTCTTTCCAAGAAGAACAAGTGATATTTAAAAATTTAGAGTAACACAAGCTTTTACATGTTAGGGATTTTAAATGTGAAATATGAGCAAGGACTTCATCATTGACATTCAAAACAAAATCGAGAATATGCATGAATTGCAAGTCTCAATTGAAGAGCAATCAACTACACTTATAGGTTTAACAATTTGTCATGCGAAAATAGTTAGGGTGAGCATTAACTTACCCACCATAAAATTTAGGACAACAAAAAAACTCAAATATAAATGTTTCTAACCAAAGTACAAAAAAAAAAAAAACATAAATCATAGAGATAATGTTCAACTCAACTATAAGAACCTAAACAATTCATATTAATATTAGTTAATCAAGTCCATTAATAGCCTCACTATTACAAAAATAAATTGCAAAAGTCGTGAAAAAAAAAAGTAACAAAACAAACATATCAACTTAAAGAAAAGAAGTTGAACATCTAAAATAGGACAATTAACTATCATGGAGTAACTTATTAAAAAAAAAGAAAAAAAAAATTATCCGAGAGTAACCTAGTGATAAAGAAGGTGTTTAGAAACTAAGATTTCCAATGTTGAATCTATGATAGTTACTTATCTAGTAATTAATTTACCATAAGTTTTCTTGACATCTAAAAGCTGTAAGATCAGACTAAATGTCTTGTGACATTAATAGAAGAGCACACAAACTGACTCGAACATTCACGAATATTAAAAAATAATATATACTCATATATATTTGTGGAAAATTGATGCAAAATCAATCGTTTGAGAAATTTTTCAAAATTTATCAAGAAAGATCGCACTAACCAACATTAATTTTTATTTCAGAGCATTTACACATGCATATATAATCTTAATAAATAAAAAAAATTGTGTCAACAAGAGCAATTACTCAACGACATTAGTTTATATTGATGTAATCTAAAAAAAAAATAATTACTAAATAATTACAAAACCCTACCACTCTTACTCCGTGCTTTTTCTCAAAATAATAAAATAAGAGCTTGGGGTATTTGTTTGTTGAATTTATGAAGGATTTAAAATGAGTATTTACTAACTACTGAAATAACTACATCTACACGAGTTTTTGTAATTACTCAAAACAACTTCTCTTTTTTACTTCTAAAAATAACTTCTCATTTCTAATCACTCGTTTCTAATAATTCTTTTATAACTACTCAAAATAACTCTTCATTTCTAACTACTCATTTCTAATCATTCATTTCTAACTTCTCAAAATAACTTAATTTTAACCATACATTTCTAATCATTCTTTTTAACTACTTAAAATAACTACTCACTTTAATACACATCCAAGCAATCTATTGCCTCGAACCGCTTAGAAAAAACAAAGCAACACTGCTGCAAAGCATGTGATGGAATGGCATAAAAATTGGAAACTCATATATTTACAAAAAAACCCTTATAAATTAAGAGTGCACCCAAATCATTTGCTTGTACAAACAAAGAAGCCATAACCAGCTCAAGAAAAGCCAGCAACAATGGGCTTCTAGTTAGAGTTCTTGTCGGAGTTTATCTTGGTATTAATCTCGGTGATAGAATGATACTTGAACCACCAAAAGTTGTTTCACTTTGCTAAAACTACAACATTACAAAAATCAGGCTGCCTGATCCAGACACATTGCTCTTGGATGCATTTCGTGATAAAGACGTAGGCTTCACTTTCGATATACCTAATGCGTTGTTAAAGACGATGAACGATAACCATGCCGTTGAAAATTGGTTTAACAAATTCGTTAAACCGGTACATCAACGCAATTGATCTCGAGTGTATCATTGTTGGCGAGGATGGACATAGCAATATACTCCCGACTATGAAACTGCTATGAAATCTCCTCAGTGCAAACAATCTTACTAAAGTAAAACTTACAACCATAACGAGTTATGATAAATTGATCACTAAGGATCCTCCATCACGTGGGGCCTTCGATCCTCATATAAAAGATAGCATGAGAGATGTTCTTAAGTTTTTAGCTCGACAAGACTTACCTGATCTGATGGTCAACTTGTATCGTTTTAAGAAATTTGTCTATGATAACGGGGGCGTTGTAAGCATTGATTACGCCACATTTAGCCCGAAAGTTGATACAGTTCGAGATGGACAGTTCATTTATCATAACCTATTTGATGCCATGGTAGATATGATATATGCAGCCATTGATAAACTTGGAGATAAAAGTTTAAATAATGTTACTGTAGTGATTGGGGAAACAGGATGGCCTACAAATGGACGTGGAGCTGATACTACTGTTGCTCTTGCAAGTACATATAATCAAAAACATATAGAACATATGAGTTCTAGGAAGGGAACCCCAAGAAGGCCAAACGTTAATATCAAAGGTTTCATCCGAAGTCTTCTTAATGAAAATGGAAGGCCGGAAGGCGAGTCTCGATATTATGGTATCTTCAACAAAAACGGCACCCCAATTTATCCTCTATTCAACCGCAACTAAGATGAATTTGCTATATTAAGGAGACTTCTTATCTCGATTGAAATGGTATGCTTTTATATATTTATTAAGTTTTTCACATCAATGTTTAATTTGAAATCAAGATTCTATCTTTCTATTTTACCGTTTAATAACTATTTGCTTCAGAGCAAAATCCTCTCATTTCACATTTGCCTTATATATTTTTTTAATATGAATTTATTTAAATGCTTGATTACAAGTTTTTTTTTTTTTTGTTAAAGTACAAGTTGGGAGCAAAGAAGGCAATAATTTTCTCAAATAAATAAGAGTCAAATACCGATTTTCAAGATTAAACCATGACCAAATAATAAAATTATTAGGTCACTATCCCTTTCGATACTTGGTGACTAGTTGTTATGAAATTGAATGAAAGAAAATAGTTGTTATGAAATTACATTAGCCAATTAAGTACAAATTGAGATTTAAAAAAAAAATACACGGAAAAAAAAGCAACACAAAGTTATAATAGTTCTTCTTTATTCTTTTTTCTTTTTCTTTTTTTTTTTTTTTTTTTTGAGAAATTCCTTATTTGTTTCATGTTCCCGATATTGAAGTATATAGATCTTGATATGTTATTGTTTGCTCTAAGTCAAAGTCTTTATAAAAAAAAAAATTTAGTTTCACCTAAAATGTCTCATACCAATGAAAACAATATTTTGTTTTTATTCTTTAATAATTCTCTTTTCAAACAAAGCACTACACTCGAGCGTCCTCTCTGGATTGATCTCTCTAAATTAGACTTGAGCAATGAGCATAACAAAGTTTAACAATAAATCCTTTTGAATTACATTTGAGTCCATTAAAAAACTCAATCGTAGATAGAGATGTCCACGGGGCAGGGTCAGGGAAGGGCCTTCCCCGTCCCTACGAAATTAACCGTTTTTTTTTGTGGGGATCAGGGCAGGGAACGTTCCCCACGGGAAATTTTTCCACGTTTAATTTTTTTTTCATAATTTGTAATTTTTTTTTAACCCTGCCCTACATGTATTCAAAATATATATATATATATATATATTTTATAAAGAGTTCTATAAACATAATATCAATTGACAACTTTAACAAATAAATTTTCAACTGCCTGCAAAGTGCAAAGTCAAAATAAATAAATTTTTAGCAACCTCCAAAATCAAAATATTCTTCCAAAATGTGAATACAATATAAAGTGAAGCTTTCTTTACAAAATGCAATCTCATTTTCAATCTATTACCAAATAAAGCTTTCTTTACAAATTCACTACATTTACAATATATTAAATACCATTGAAATATCTAAAAAAATTACTATTTAAATGGTTATGATTTTTCGTTGATGGTTATTACATACTTACTGTGCTTTCAAAAAAAAATTGGATACCTATTGTATATATAAATACATATACTAATTTAATATTAAATTAAAATTAAAGCTATATATATATATATATATATATTAAAATAAGTAAATAAATTCGGGGCGGGGCGGGGAAATGGGGTGGGGACGGGGACAGAGATGGTGATCATATTCCCCGTTCCTGTCCCCGGTTAGTCATTGGGGAAAAGATTCGCCCCGCTCACTCCCCATTTCCCCCGCCTAAACGGGGATGTCCCGCAAGGAAAATGGACATCTCTAATCATGGATCTATTTGAATTACGTTTGAGTTCACATCAAATATCCCTCACCGAAGCAACATTTCATAAACACCCTTCACCCAAACACTTCCATTAGACTCAAAAAGGTTTCATTATGACAAACTATGGTATTTGTATAATTTGAGCCTCGTATTCTTTATTTAACAGTTAAGAATAGGGAGCTGAATGCAAAAACAGAATCGAACCAACCTAACTGGTGCATTTTTATTTTAAAAATAAAACTTTGTTAATTTGTTTAAATGTACGTACCTAATTTTTATAAACCAAAATTGATTTTTTTTTTTTTTTTCTGGAGAGTAACTTATGTTTGATTGGAATAATATGAAACTACTTCAAATCTTATTTCAATAACATAGATAAAACATATCTTCTAAAGAGGATCTTGAATTGGAAGTTTGAGTTAGCAAATGAGCTTGAGACGATCTACTGAAGTCCTCAAAGTAGTGGCTTTTATTGTTCTCTTTGACTTCCATAGCTAAAAAAAAATTGATCTCTCCGTCCATGGTTACAAGGATCTGCTTGATCGAGATAGGCTGCTTTTTTTGGCATTTGTAAAAATAATCCCACTCAAGACCATGAGAATTATAATGCATGTAAGACTCGCAATGACATTCATTGGTACAAGCATGTGACATGTGATCTTGTGGTGCTTGCTTATACTCAAAATAAGAAAGAATAAATTTTAGATCCGAAAATTATGAATTTACATCACTTACCTCATTCTTCCTTGGGCATCTTCTCCAAAACTCCAAAAATTGTTAGCCATTAAAATAATTAAGTTAAGACCTAAAATAAATAAATAAATAAATAATAAGAAAACAAAAAATTAATAAATCAGAATATTGACAATTCCCCGGCAACAACGCCAATTTGATAAGACCTTGTCGAGGGGTCTATTAAACATATTTATAAATTCCAATCTAAAGTTAAATATATGTAGTATTTAACAGTGGACCGTGTCGAACCCCAGGGAATCGAAAAATTCAATTTCTATCTTTTTAGTTTTCTTATTTGACATGAACTTATAAGGTACCGAATCGAGGTAAACACAAGTAACAGTGATATTTTCGATCATAGACGGTCTAATGAAATAAATTATCTAACAATTTCTACCTAATCAACCTTACTGGAATAGCCGGCAAAGTCCCTAAGTAATATTCTTAGTCCTCTAAATCACAATTAACTCGATTAGCTAGGCATGAAAGCGTTCCATACATGAAGTTAAATAGTCTAATTAGTCCTAATTAGTTGGGTACGACGACGTTCCATACTAACGTAACTAACCGCTTTAAGTTCTATGGATTGATTAAAATAAATTAAGTAAATTAGGCGTGCACTCCCAATTTGATTAATTCATTCTCTTGATTCTTAGGTCCTAACGTGAATGTTCGGAATAAAATATTGTTAAGATATTCTTGTTAGGAATAAAATATCGTTAAGATATTCTCTAGAATTCATTAATATATTTATTAG